>SMGU01003874.1:0-19407 GCA_004348175.1 Puccinia novopanici
CAGTTTTCAAGAAAGCTTTTGACAAGGCAATCAAGATTGTATCCATCAACCAATGTGGAAACTTGATGGAATTCTAAATACTTAATGATCAACTATTCCCTCCCTTACCAATGTGCATTTGAGAATATCTCAATGCATGATGCACACTTCGAGACTTTCCAAGCTTTGTTAAATTGGTTGAGTTCAAGAAAATGCACACTTTCCTCAAAATATTCAACACTAGTATTAGTAAGCTTTTCTTCTTCTTCATATGATCCTTAATTCTCATGAAATGGGATTCAATGACTTCTTTCTTGTTCTTGATGTTGAGTACCTAGCTACTTGTGAGCTTGGAGGAACCCATTTTCCTACTTCTCATCTGGCTTACAAGCTGATGAAACATATTGAGAATTGACTGCTGATTCGAGAGACTTATGAAAATGGGCATATCAAATTGATTTGTGGCCCAATGGATTCCAAATTTGTAAAATAATGGAGAAAGATTCAGGTATTTAGATCCATCAAGCTTCTCTTTGATCCTCACTTCAAAATGAAATTATTCAAATTCATCCACCTAGAGCATCTGGGACTGGAAAAAAAAAACATTGTAATAACTAAAATAAATCAGAATCTTTATACGTGGTTTCAAGAATACACAACCAAGCACTCAGGCCCCAACATCAACAAGGATTGAGTGGCTGCTGTCCATTGTGGTACTGAAAAGCACAGAATGGACATGAAATCCCAAAATTAACTTGCAAGGTTCCAGTGGACCCTCACTGGAGACAACAGGGGGAACAGGCAAGGAGGATGAAGCTGGGGCCTTCATGGAATTCTAGTTCCAAATGGTGTGGGCTTTAGATTGCAGAAGGACTAGCCGGGAGAGAGGAGAGCTCTCCCTGGTAAGTACAACCAGAACATGTGAGGGGAAAGATGAGAAAGAAGGAGAGAGGAGAGCTATCTGCTGGACTAGGGAAGAAGAAAGGAGAGGCTATGTATCTGACCGCGCAGGGGGTCACACCTGTGTATGGAGCCCCAATCCAGGTGGGGCTTCACCTTTCCATCAAAAAATCTTGTGGATCAATTTCCCTCAATGCTGAACCTGGCCAAAAACTTCAGGAATGCACCATTGTCATGACTTGTAGCCCTCCTCACATCAACATCCTTGAGTGGTGGAATGTCAATGAAGCTCCATTTCTGTGTCTGTTGCCTTGTGCAAAGATGGTCCTTATGATTCCAATGACCTCAACTGCCTCCATATCAGCGTTCTCCACCAGCGGGTCTGTCATGGACAACTTCCAGAGCAATCCCAACAACAACACCCTTGAAGCACTTGCTTGTATGCGGGATTGGATCCTGGAAGACTATACCAACTTGAAGGCCATCCCAAGTTGGAATCCCAATAGTTGATGCTTCGTTTCATTAATTATTACACCATCTCATCTCCCACATTCTTGTAAATAGTGAATGATCTGCTCCTCAGTCACTAGATGGTCACCCTTCCAATCTCTCTTCTTATCGCTATCTTGACTACAATGGTGACTCTCAACAACTATATCAAACAAACAGAAATGAACAATCTACACATTATGATCCACCCTCCTGCATCTGATTGGAGAGGCTGTCTTACTGCCAAACCCAATTGTGACCCAACCAGAACCAGACCCATGTATACTAATTCACGGGTTTGGGTTTGGCAGCAGTTCTTTGAAAGCAGGAGCTGACCTGTGAGCCCGTGTCTCTAGAGTGACAGCAGGACGAGTTGGTTTGTTAAGTTTAGTTGTATTTCTTTAAAGAGGGTCAACTATAAATTACAAAGCTAGAAGGAAAGAAGGAAGAGATTCTTTTAAGACTCTGACCGTACTGAGACTGGAGTAGATCTGACGGTCAACCCTGTTTCTGGCTCTTTCACCCACAGTTATGTACATCGCCCGCCTGCCTATGAGGGGGACGTCCCGGGGCCCTACTGTTTCCCCACCCATGAAGTCATACAGACCATGGCGGTGCACGCATGGAAGAGTGTCCTAATGTACCTAACCATGTTAGTTTTCCTAGAGATGAGAAACCCAGTTGTGCGCAACAGCCGGCAGCATGGGGATGCAGAAATAAATAAGAGCAAGCTACAAGCGACAGGGAGCAGGAGAGAGAGAGGACACAAGAAATTGAACATAGGGTGGAGGGAATACCAGCGAGGAAGGATAAGGAGAAACGAGCGAGCAAACAAGAGCATGTACGAGAGAGAGAGAGACCAAGGAGCACGTCAAGACGTGCGAAGAAGCCGCGTTTCTTTTTCTTTTCGGGGGAGTCGCTGGACTAGGGCCATAAGAGGCACGGTTGCCGCAGGGAGGTGTGGATGCAGACCCAGCCGACAACATTCATCACAGAACCAATCCAAGTCGTCGTCTTCTGCTGGCAGTTGAGACAGCCAACACACTCCAAATGAAACTGTAGAGGGGAAAAAAAAATCATCTCAACAAAGGTGTTTGCTGTGTGGGTGTATGTATGGGTATGGGACAGATGAAAAGGAATAGATACCCATTGACCACCCTGACAGTTCGGATTATCGCATGCAACCATGTCGCCGAAAGAGACGCGTTGACAGGAGCATAGAGCGCGAGGTCACTGCCCGTGTTTTGCGATCCTGCGGGCGCGAGGTGTGTTCTTGGGACGGACCGGCCGCGTCGGTGCGAGCTTGACGCATGAGACGTGTCGCGCTTGGCGTGCACGGCGAGGCTTTTCTTCGCGGCGTCATCCTGCGCACTCTCGGAGATCCCTCCAACTCCGCCTCCGCCTTCTCCGCCAGAGAACAAGAATCTTCTTTCGTATTGTCGCCACCATTTGAAACTGTCAACAAAAAAACATCCTTGGTCATCTGTCAGTGCCCCCCTCCCAAAAAAAAAGTTAAATCCGTCTTTAATTGACTCAGAACATGATCATACGGCAGTATGGAAGGTGAGAGAAATGCAACGTTTCCTAAGGGGGTTCAATTTCATGTGGAGATGGAGGAAGATCTAAAACAAGACGGAGCACCAACCTGAAGACTTTGAGGGAGATGGACGAGAAATATTATTTGAACGGAGGGTGCGTCCGCTATTGGGAGATTGAAACTGGGCAGGACTAGTAAGTAGCAGAGGAGGGACCGTGGGGGCCTTGGGAGTCGAGGCACTTCTTGAGGGTGACTGCCGGGGGGTAGCAGTTTGAGATCTAGTTGTTCTGGAGGCACTTCTTGAGGGTGATAGCCGGGGGGTAGCCGTATGAGATCTAGTTGTTCTGGTAGTGTTACTGATCTCGAATACGCTAGCGGTCTCGCGAAAGGAGACTCTGTTTGGAGGGGGAGTAAGCCTGTGTTGCTCGACTTCTGCAGAGGCTGAATGACTTGGAAGCTGATTGAGATGAGGAGGATTATCATGGATGGTCTCGTGGTGGCGGCGTTCCTCCTGGAGGTCTTGATCTTCGAGATCCTGGTAGGTTTCTAGATCGGCATCCAGCCGCTTCAGCTGTCGGTCTAAGGCTAGATAGACCGACTCGGCCAGGTTGAGCTTGTCGTGGGAGAGCTCCTGTAGCCGACAGATCTTGCTCGATATTTCCACCAATAACGTCTTCAGTTGGTCGGGTAGGCCGTCCGAGTTGATCGGTAGGATCGGCACCACTCCCCACAGCATCGGCTGGGCCAGCGTCCGAAGTCGGTTGCCTATCTCATCTTGCACCTCAACCTCCGGTGCGTCAACCGTAGAGGCGGCACCGGAGGTGGTGGAGTCGACCTCTTTGGCAAAGTTGGTATAAGCTATCAAATCTTCATGTAGCTCTTGTTTACATTCTGGAATCGACGGACGATTGTGATGTTTTTTTTTTTTTTGAAAAAATCATTTATATTAATCTGTGGTTGGGTGAACATATGATGCTTTATCTTTAACGGACCTTCAAGTGAGCACTCGAGTTCCGAGATACAATTGAACTTCCGATTGAGGTCGAGAGGAACTTGCTCAATAACTAATGGGAAGGACAAGATCACTGGGTTTATTTCAAAGGAAGATGATGGAAGTTGAGTTGGATGATGCTGTGAACGTACTGTCAAAGTATCTGTGATTTGAGGAGGATCAGCATTGGCTATGTTGGCTAGGTAAGATTGGGATGGACTGAACTCTTGTTTAAATTCATCGAATATTCTTTCTCTTGCTTCGCGTTCTAGTGTTAGTTGGTGAGGTTCAGTTGCTTGTTGCTGTTCCTCTTCTGGTTCTTT
Organism: Puccinia novopanici; assembly: GCA_004348175.1. Taxonomy (NCBI): domain Eukaryota; kingdom Fungi; phylum Basidiomycota; class Pucciniomycetes; order Pucciniales; family Pucciniaceae; genus Puccinia; species Puccinia novopanici. The sequence goes on from SMGU01003874.1 coordinate 4,220, forward strand.
CCCTTGGTTCGTTTTCTCAGATGGGATGATGTGATTGGATGAATTTGGGTCTTCCTTTTCGTTTAGTTTTAATAAGTCTTGAGGAGATGACTGTAGTGTTCGTCGTTTGGGTTGTTTGCGTTGGTTTTGTTCGGTGTGGCTTGTGACTCGTGAGGGTGGAGATGATGCGGGTAGATCTGGTTCGACTGATGCCAATCGCTTCCTTGCCTTCGAAACCATTCGAGCGAAGTATTCCAACTGGTTAATCCTCTAGTGAAGGAAGGCTGGTTGGGACTGAAGAAGGGTACAGGTTGGGTGTGCTGTGACATCCCTGTGACAGGTAGCCACCCAGAAAGGGGGGTCCAGAGGAGGTGAGCCCTAACCCCAAACTGCGCATCATGGTGCCACTAACCCCAGACTGCGCATCTTGGTGCAGTGTGAGTCACACCACTGAACTGAAGAAAAGAAACAGTCAAACAAGAAAAGACATGAACACTGAAACTCACTCGGCTCATCATCATCATCATCATCAACCATCAACAGCATGACACTCACAAACAACGAAGCACTCCCAACACACAGGGAGATTACCCAACCCAACAACAACCTCATCACTGAAAACATGCCCTCCTCCGGATCGGAACCCTGCAACTTATCTGCTTCAAAGATATTCAAGAATAGTAATAATAAACTCATTCACATCTCTACCCACCCACTCAAACCCACAAGAGGAAGGGGACTCTTCATCAAGAAACAAACTAACTCGAAAATCAAACCAGGTCAGAAATTAACACACTCCAAGAATCTCACACCCATCCCATCATCTTACTGACACACAGCTTGAGTGAATGAACATACAGGCACCACTCTACTCTCTTGTATCCCTCACGTGGCCGTACTCGATACCTCCTCTCTCTCCTCAAGATGTTCTTGTTGCTTCTTGGAGAAACAGGACTTTGAACTCGATCATCCTTCCACCCTCTCCAACAGATCCATACGAAGATGTGGCAAGTGCAAAGTCATAGCGTATTGTGGTTCGGTTCGTACATCACTACCCCAACACTATTTTCACATCAAACTCATATCTGACCATCAAACCTTATTAAATAAATAGAACTGCCAACAGCTGGACTGGGCCTCTCACAAACCCGAATGCTCAGCCTTGGTCAATTACGCAAAGTTGGCAGAAGATGCCATCAAGGCGAATCAAAAATCCAAATCACGGAGTGGTGTGGGGGCAGTCAACTTGAAGGACTCGTTCGGACTCGGAGGCGATGATGCCGATAACGACTCCCAGACCATCGCACGCATTCCAAGCGCCACCATCCGAGCCTTAGGAAGACTAATTTGGAAGAAACGCAAGGAAGAAAAAAATAACCCCGATTGGGTGTGCCATCTTACTCGTCCCACTCTTCCATCGGCCTCTTAACTCTCTTCCCCCAAATCTTATCAATTTCTGACATTCAAGTCTTTACCTTAAGTGGACAGGACTGAGCGAGCTGCAGCACCGTTAGTTCCACATTTCACCAATCCTTTTCTTTTTTCTGTTGGGAAGATATAATTGAGAACTACATCTCCATCTCGCGTTGTCCTAATTGCAAAAAAAAAAATCAAGATTGGTGTTTGCGAGTCTCTTACCGTTGACCGATTTCTGACGCCCTTCGTCTCCTCATTACATTCATCCGCGAATCATCAGACTTGAATGAGTATACTTCAACCCAGAGAGAATCGCTCATGCAGCTCAGTGTCACCCTCAGTCGATACGTAGGAAACCAAGATTTGCTGGCAGTCTTCGAATCCGCTTCAGCTCTACTCCCGTTTTGTTCACGGGTAAGTCCATAATACGCGCACGGTGGTTTTGGGGATAGCAAGTTGACGACTGATTATTTACTTTCAGTTCATCGATAACACATTCACCCTCACTTCGATCATTCTTGACCAAATAGGAATCGTCTTCGTCCCCTCAGCCGCCTTCATCAATCACTCCTGCACGCCCAATGCAGTTGTCGTTTTTCCTGAGGGAGGGGAGGGAGCCGGTAGCACGGCAGGAAAAGAATGGGTCAAAGTTATTGCGATCAAGCCCATCGAACCTGGGGAAGAGGTAATTACTACCGTCTTTCTTGTTTTGAATTGACGTCAACAACTAAGCTCTTTCACTATTTATTTTGGACGTCCGTGTTATAGATCCTCACCTCTTACATTGATGTAGCTGGAACACGACAAGAACGTCGGAATGAACTAGCAAAACGTTACAAATTTGTTTGCGATTGTCCGGCCTGTCAACCTGAATCGAACGATCAGGAAGTGGATCCACGGGAAGCCCTGAAGTGTCCCAAATGCACCAACTGGTTTTCCATCGGACGTAAGCTTCACGTGTTGTTTTATAATCTTCAAACAGAATCAGTGGTTTGACGACGTTCGTACTTCTCGATAGCTAAAAAAAGCAACTTGCAGGATCCAAGTAACAACTCTTCTCAGGCTTTCGAGCTGTCCTCGCCAGGTAGCAGTCGTCCAGATGCTGGTCCATCTTCTTCTAGACGCACCGTCAGGAAAGAAATCGCGTGTCCCCACTGTGGATTTTCTAGGTTGATTGATGTGGAGGGACAGCGGTCTGCTATCAAGAAGTCAGGCAAAGCTTTGGATCCAGCCAAGGGTAGGTGACGTTCTTCCTACTTGGATAAACGAAGGAAAATAATGATGTTGATTTGCATGTTTTTGAAATGAAGAGCCGGCGAAAGCAGCTTACTATGCGGAAAAGGCGATGGAATGGTTTCAGAGCAAGCTATCGCCGTTCACATTTGGGCCAGGATTTTATCCGATTTTAGATCTTCGACGGATGCGAATGGCGAGTTATTTGATGCGAGCGCAGAAGAGCAACATGAGCCAAGCGAGCAGTGATGTGGCGCAGATCTTAGCGGGGGTGCATGCGATATATGGGCCGGGACATCCGAGTTCGGTGGTGACGCGCTCGGCGATCGCGCAGGTGTATGCCCATCTCTGCTCCTCCACCGTCGAGGCCGAGTCTAAGCCGACCCATGCGCCTCAAATCAAGCTCGAACTGCAGCTCTTTGAGAACCTCAGGGCTTACCAGACCGCCGCCTTGGACGAGGCTCGCATCGGCTTCGGCACTATCCATGGTGGCGGGAGACTCGGTCGCTCCATCGCCTGCTCCATCGAACTCACCGAACGCGAAATCCTCTATCTCAGGAGACTCTTGCAATCTTCTTCCTCCTGATATCCTCCATACCCTCCTCACGCTTTCTTCCTTGTCGTACCGCTCCCTTGTATGCACTTAGTCTATATATCACGAATGAGAAGGGGAGGGGTTTCTTCGCCAGCCTCATATCCTTTCATGCCCTCCTTCCATTCAGTTACATATGCTCCCTCATCCGACATACCGCTGAGTCCTTGTGTCATGACCAAGTGTTCAGAACGCCTCGTGTTTCCAAACCCTTTCTTTCTTGCGACGTTTGTTTTCTCTCTTATGACTTTGGATTTTTTTTTTTTTTTTGCCGGGAATTTGTGTGTTTCGGAAGCTGAGATGAGAAAACAGCTGCTCTTGGTCAAGACTCAAGTGGAAGGGAGAGGGGCTTCCCCTTCCACTTCCACAACTTCCGAAAGCCAGACCCAAACCGAAGTTCGGCTGAGCAGGTGGCCATGATCCACTGCTTCCAACTGGCTCAATTCCAACTGTGTACATATACACCTCCATCGACAGACCATACAACAACAACAAGGATGGTGGTGGAGACTACAGAACGACTGTCAAGCTATCATCCAATTCAAATCCTCCCGTTTCCCACGACACTATATATCAACACGAGATGTGTCTGTACCGCCATCAATCGAACGGTGCTGAATGTGTTTTGTTATGTATACTCGGTGACTCGCCTCGGCAAAATGGTGCTCCTGTATAGTGTAACCCCAAGTGGTACAGCATTAAGCCCTTCCTGTGTATATGATGTAGGCTCAGAAGTCCTCTGTAAAATGTATTCTCCATCTTTTTTAATGGTCGTACACCACCGGTGCAATGGTACCACAAGAACGACTTCTTTGGGTAAGACTGAATGGTTGTTCTGCGTACAACTATGGTACATAGTTCACTCTGATCATGGCATTAGACCCCATGTCTGTATCTAAGGCTTGCCAAATCTTCAATATTTCAGCCTCTCTCTAGTGCAGCGTGCGTGTCTTCGTAGTTTTGTGAAGGGTCCAACTTCGATCGATTTCCACATAAATCTCTCAGCTGAGTCGTATGTTCAACTCTGGGCCTTTACCTCCAAGGATCTTGAGGGATAGGCCCGACAAATAAACACGCGGGCAGACGCGGGCAGTGCAGTGCGAAGTACTACGAGTTGTTCGACACGATTGTGAACAAGTATATGCAGGAGGAGGGGGATGGAGGAATGAAGGGACTGGTGGTGCATTCGGCGTGCGACTACCTGGCGCCGGTTGGGGGATTTCCGGGGCCGGTGGTGCTAGGCCTGGCGACGGCGGGGGTGGGGGAGACGAGTGTGCGATGGCGGGTGGGCGTGTGGAGTGTCGACCCGCGTCCCCTTCTCCCCACCCCTGCTGCCACTGGCCAGGACCCCGCCAACCCTTGCCGCGCCCTCGGCCTCTTCGTTCACGCCTTCGTCCGCCCCGACTCCCCCTCTCAATCCGTCGCCCTCTCCCCCAAGCTCCGCAACGCCGCTCTCCGCTTGCTAGTCCCCAACTCCTAGCTCCACTCCACGCCTTGTGCCTCTTTCCAGTTCCCTGTGTCTGCGCCGTGATGGCCCGCCCTCACTTGTCGTTGTATCCCTCTCGTCATATCTCTCTCACTCTCATCTGAGTAAAACACAATGTATGCTACCGGTGCACCTTAAGTCCCGTCAACCGCCTTTCCCATGAAAAAAAAAAAAAAGGCCTTACCACGAAAAATTGTGCCGTGCTCGTATTTACGTCAAGCGCTCTCGCCAGCGCGAGGACGGCGCCTCGGGCCAGGGACGAAAAGAGAATGACCCCAACGTGACTTGAACACGCAACCTTTCGATGGACCCATTGCTGGAGTCGAACGCGCTACCATTGCGCCATGGAGTCGATGACAGGCACATGTTGTATTGGGTATTTGTTAACAGGACTGTTACTATGGACCAAGACGCAAAAGGCTTTGCAAGCCTTCCAGGCCAGTCGCACGAGCAAGGTTGATGGGGGAGGACGGAAAGATCTGGCCGCCTCGGCGGCCGACTCTATAGCCCGTGTCTTCTCTGACGGACAGCTTGTACGGATATCCTGGCCGGAGGGGATCTCTGTACTCTTTTGATCATGCTGACGTGCGTCGAATTCCACCGCAGCAGCTCGCAATCAATGGGCAGGTATAACCGGCGGAACTTGGTGATCTTATACTCAATGCTCACAGCCGCATACGCCTTGTTGTCCAATACTCAGACTGCCATCAGAGGGGAAGGTCAAGATGGGGAAGACGAAAGGCAGGAGGATGGGACACCGGCGGCCTATAAGATGGCCAACCAGCTCAGACGGGAGGAGCTTTTAAATATTGAAATCAAGGGCAAAGTTAATCCAAAGTTGCCTCCCAAATGGGCTAACTGGGGAGAGCGGCCACTGATACAAAAAAAAAAAACTGTGATCGGCTTGTTGTGCTTGATCGATACGTCGCTGAGGTTCCTTGAGACTGACTCCGCAATATATCTACAATTACCTCTTATGGCTTTTGTCTCAGAATTGAGGAGGTGCCATTATCCTGTACCATGTTTCTACACCGTTGGGGGGGGCTCACAACTCGAAAAGAAAAAAAGCTGCCACTGCTATTTGAGCAACCGTAATCGCACATCATTGCGTGTTCGATCTCCAATATCTGCAACATAGTCTCTTAGGGAATTCGTGAGGGTGTCCTTGGCTACCCTCTAATCTCAATACAGGAAAAATATGAATGAAAGAAGGGTAAAACGAAGAGGAAGGAAGGAGGATCAGAAGGGAGTGTGGTCAAGTGGGGACTTTAGCGAGCTCAGCCAAAAAGATAATCTGCTGAGCCCAGCCAGCACAGCGCCCCCAAGTGCCCAAAAGAATAGAGAAAGCTGAAATGTTTCATTTCGGATATTAGAGACTGAAATGAAACTACATTATAGATTGATAGCTCCTAGGACATGCCAGAAAGCAGGCTGAAGTTGCCCGCTTTCAGAGGAAACTTTAGAAGAAAGAGGGGAAAGAAATTTCGATGACCGCTTTTATGTTTCTGCAGTAGTAAATGGTGTTCGTTGGTTTCCTTGTATCTGTGTTATTAAGTCCGAACCTTTCTATCTTACAATAAAGCCTTTCGACAGGTAGTCGTACAACGGCTTGTTACTTCTTTAGACACGCTTATTTTCTGTTGACCAAGCCTGTTTGTTTGTTAGTTCAGGTCTTTCTGGTTCTTAGGTGCGACAACTGTTTCCAACTCACAAGAGCAGTTGCTTTCTCGCTCCTGATTCGTTGAGCTGCGTTCCGACAAATGTGCCTTTAGATTTGGGGATTGTTTCAATCTGGATGTGTAGCAATTCATGTTTGATTGGCACAAACAATCACGCCTTTTTAAGTCTGAGACGGAAACGTGACTTAACTGTGTCGTGTTCCACTGATCGTTCGTGACTTCCAACATATTGAGACATATAGCCCATTTTGCGAACGTCGTGGTCCATGCAGTTCGTTGAAATGAGAAAGTCAAGTACCATTCACCACGGTCTGTGGGTTTCTGAATTGCACGGATTCGTGCTGGGAGGTCAACCTGGTCATTTTCGAAATAGGTTGGGTAACGCCTCAAGAAAATAAGCTGGGCAAGTTTTTCTTGCTTGTCTTTGTTGTCGCCAATTTCAAAAATATCTAGAGCATTCCTCCATGGACTGATAAATTTTCCACTGGCAAACGAAACTAGCCCCCTAGCGTTTATGCTATCGCGTGAAGCTCCAATCAGTTCCAAGAATTCCTTAAGCATTGCCAAGTACTTTTGCGCGAGGCAATCTGTTTATAACAGGAGATGTTTCAAAGCAGAATTAGCATAAGCAGAATAAGAAACATCAGAAAAAAAAAGGGAAATCACTACATATGGTCAATTTGTTTGGAGAATAACTTGTAATCTTCATAACCACGCCAGTCGGTGTGATGCAGTTTCTAAGCTAAAACAACAGAGCTAGAATCACTTTGCGCATTAGATTTGGTGGGTCGCTTGAGGTCGGCGAATTTGAGAGGTACTGGAAAGGAAAAGAGGAAGTCCTGGCTACTTACGAGACGGTCAATGGTGGCGGTGGTGAAGGCCTCGATTCCGAGGAGTGGCTCCTACAACGCCAGGGACAGTTTGGCAGGGACTGCCGACTGAGATTGTGTCCCGTCAAAGTGCAAAGGAGTGTGTTGCAGGCAGTCCGTTGCAGGGTTTCCGCCAGAAAGTCGCGTCTTGATCCCGCCAGCAAATGTTTCCTCCGAATCGCCATCATCCATCGTATTTCTGAGGTCATCATCAATTCAAGTTTCTTTTTTGGTTGTCCTCGGAGGGGCACACCAGAGAGAGGACTTGTAACCAGGTCGCTACAGGTAAAGCTAGGGCTGTTTGTGTGAAGGGCTGGAGATGCTTAAAATGCTATGTTGTGGGTTGCGTGAGGAAAACAATAGACAAGTGAGAAAGGTATAACCTGATGTGCGCATGAGTGAGATAATTTGAGATATGGAAGGCCGACTTGTGGTTAATACCGTCGGCATCTAGAGTTTCAAGCTGGAGAATGGAAACGACATCTAGCCGGTACAACTGAGTAAAATAGGCAATGGAATTCAGGGCCCATGTTGGGGTTACCAGAGGGACTACGCTTGAACGATGTGGGTCAGTCTTTTTTTTTTTTTCTTACTCCTGGGCCATAGTAGGCCATAGTGATAAGAAATACTTGGCCTGTTGAATTTGACCTTAAACTTCTTTGTGATCGCAAAGCTGGGAGACCTTATCAAGACTTCACACAGGTTTGCGATAATAACAGCCTTTCTGTGACCATTTTATTGAGATCTAGGATCCATGGTCACCCACCAGCTCACCCAATATTTTTTTTGTTGGATGTTAATGCAGTAAAGAGACGTGTGGTCCATCTTTCATGCTTGAGCTCGCTTGTCTCACGGCGTCTGTTGGTGCAAGCAGTACGCTTCCCTGTAAGGCTCTGCCAACCTAGTATCATACTTACACTCATCATCATCCTGTGGCTGTTTAAGCAGGATTAATCCCCATTCCCATCTCTATTTTCCACCCTTTTTCAATAACAGGTTGAGAAGAGCTTTACCGGAAGTACTGAGACTATGCATTTTCTTTTGGTCATTCTTCCAGGAAATCCTCACCTACAACCATTCTCAATCATCACTCAAAGAACAGGCCAGTACCATGACAAACTAGGGTAGTAGCTCAGAGGCTGGAAGGACTCAACATGGGTAAAATGGGCAATGATGACCTTGATTGAAAATGGTCCAAGCTGAATCATTTAGTTTCAACCCTTTTTAACTATTGTGAGTGCAGTAAATATGTCCCAGAATTCACTCAACCACATTTACTGGCTTTATGTAGTTCTGTCAGATGCACCATCACCCCGCTTTACCTCAAGGGATAATTTTGCTTGGAACATGAAATTTACAGTTACTTTACCCGCACATGTTTGATCTCCTTATTTCAGTTACATAATCAGCCTAGACACATCACAATTTTTGTGAAAATTTAAATTCCCTGTTATCTTGCCTGAATCGGGGTTATGTTACACTTGACCAAAATTTCTGGATATCATGAATATTGCAACACGAAGACTTAAAGCTGTTTGAAAAATTCAGTGCATTTCTTCAGCAGATTTTATCACTCATGATCAGCCAAGGAATCTGCCTGAAAAATTCTGCAAATTGAGTATGTGGCTTTATTCACTTGGTCAAGGAAGCTGCTTGACCAAACCATTGAATTTATCCAGAAAAAAATGCTTGATTGATGGATTTTATTGGTCTAGGGGACGGCTTGAAGAATGGGCTACATTTTCCAGATGACTTGGAGTGCATTGGTCAATTAGCTGAATGTACCAAAGCACCACATCTTGAATGCTTAAATTTGACTAAGGAGGTAAGAAGGCATGATGTGTGATAATTTTAGTCCTCAATATGAGCAAGATGAAGTGTGCTCAATTGGAGAACAGGTTGTTTCATTCATCCTGGTTCCTCTCCTTCCCAAGTTGTGAAAAGGTAAAATTTGTCTGGTAGGAGTTGAACCCATGACCTTGTCAGAAATTGAGGTCTATATCATCTTATTGTAGCAAATAATACAAGAAGTAGAAGTAAAAATCTTAAGAAAAAACAATTACAAGATAATAAATAAAATTTAAGAAAGATCAAAATAATTTAATTACCTGCTTAAATTCTATTCTGGATGAGATGAGGAATGAAACAAAAAAAACAACCTTATAACAGAGATATTAAATTCCAAAAATCTTGGTGTGGGTGAATAAAAATGAATGAGTATTAAACAGAATAGAAATAGAATGAAGATAAAGTAGAAAGATGGAGTTGTGATTCCAATTATTTACCTCCACTTGTGGAAGGACTTGCTCCTCCTGAAAGCTCATTGTAGGATCCCAGTGTTGGTTTGGATTGAATATACAGATAAATTCTTCAACATTTGATTAAGGAGATGAAAATCTTGACTTGGAGTAAGAAAAGAGTTCTTCAGATTGATTTTGGCTGAAGTATCAAATGCCAGATCAGTTGGGTTAGGTTTGAGGAATCCTGAAGAATATGGGACATCTGCTGTGTTAAAATTATTCTATAAAAAACTTTAGCATTCCACTGACCAACACAACAGAATCCTCTATTTACCAATGAGGCTTAAGAGGCTTATGACTGGCTGGGTTTTCAGGGGTAATCCCAATGCCTCAATGCAACATAGTTGTTGGAATTCTGATTTTTCACTCCTGATCTCATCTTTTAACCATGTCACTCATTCTCTTAGGCCCCTTTTCTGCTCTACCAGCCTGATATGGTCTCAAAACAACCACAACTCTACCCCTTGTATTTAGTTCATTTAAGCTGTGCCCATCTAGAGTAAGAAAAACCATCAGTCCTTATTCATCCTGATCCTGAGCCAGGACACTTGAGCCTCCTTCCTCAGTCTCCCTACAGAGGCACTTGAGCCCCTCTGATTGAGAACTCGACTACTTTCAGCACTGTCTGACTTGAGGCTTCTTTGCCGCTTTAATTTCTCCCCTCACGACACTGTTATTTCATTGATAGTGTGGTGATAAATCATTATAGCTCCCTGGAATACACATCAAAAAAAAATTTCAAAACAAAAAGTTGGAATTTATTTTGAAAAATTGATTTATCCTGTGAAAATTTTGTGTTAATAAACTAGAAAAAAAGTGTTTCAAATAAAAATATGACACTTTAAATGACCCCCAACCCAATTCAGTTAAATTGAGTAAAAATTTCTGATTTGGGTCACTGGAAAATGTTGTGTTACTTTATATTTAGCTGCAATTTAGTTGAAATAAAAAATCTCTGATTTGGATAACTGAAAAACGGTTACATTATGCAATATTCCTGCTGTAACAGAAAGTAATTTAAATTCCCACTCCTTTTACAAATTATACCATTTGTTTCATATTGAATTCCCTTTACTCTGTTTGAATATCAAAATACTGGATGATATACAGGCTACCAATATTAAAGCTGTGCTATGCTGTGTAAGGCTGTGGGTTTGCCTGCAGCAAAAAATTTCACATATTCTACTATAGAAGGAGGTCCTATGACCTGCCATTTGTATACCACCAACCCATCAACCCTCTCAATATATGGGTTATTTTGTTGGTTGGGATTGTGGGCTGGGGTGGATTTTTGCTGGATATGGAGGGTGCTGTTTGGGGGTCAGGTTGGCTGGCCATGCTGGAGTTGTTGAGCAGCTGCTGGAGTTGTTGAGGAGCATGGAAATTTGGCAACCAGATCAGCAACACTATATTTAAAGATCCTTGTGGCTGATGGCAAATCTAGCCATGATACTTAACCTAAAGGATATTTTTATAACAAGCTCTAAAGAGAGCATGAAGGTTTTCATATGGATGAAAATTTGGCAAATCCCACTTACCAAGCAGGTTTACCAAGACAAGGGTGGAGGCTCTAAGAGAATCTTGAGTGGAGCTGCTATTGCATGGCCTGGAGCCAAATTTGGCAGCCTGCACAGGTTTTTTGACCTTTGAACTCCAGCGGAGATGCTACAAGCCCCAAAAAAGGTTCCGTGTGTCAACAGGAAACACTGCTCCACCAAATCACCTCTTCCATTGCCTGGTCATCCACAGGTCTGTTTTTTTTACATCATTTTCTAAAGATAGCCAACCCAAAAATCCCATGTGATCCAAATCTTGAAATAATCATGCCTTCCACCTCACCAGTACCAACCTCCACTCAATCCTTGCCAAGCAAGAAGACAAAAAAAATTCCACCCCAGCTGCAACACAACCCAAAAACAGTGATTCTACCGAAAATGAAAACATATATCCAATCAAATGAACCAGCAAAAAGCAAGAGAAAGAAAAAAAAAATCCCAACTGGAAGATAGAAGGTTGACAGTTATCTGAAGGCTTCCTATGACCTCATGCTTGTCCTCTAGCCACTCCATTGTGTCAACAGGGTCCATGTTGTGAAATTGTAGGGAAAAAAGCAATTGGCTTTGAGATATAAAAAAAATCTGAGCGGAGCTACAAGGTAGTACATGTGGTTGTGGTGACCAAGACACAACATCAACCGAGCTTGTCGAAGCCTCCTTGGTCAGGCGAGGAGGCACCAACCATTGGAGGCTTGTGCCTTAGCACCCAATTCCCGCGTGCGGAGATTTTCATTTTCATGAAAATAGCTGTATGTTCAACTAAACAGCAAGTACAGACTCCCCTTGCCGGTGTCAATCTCCCTCTTTTCTTCCCAGTAACCGCAAGCATCTTGGCAACAACTTTGCCAACTCAAAAACCTCGTACCTCAGCTTGTTTTTTTTAAATTTATTTTTCAAATATATCTATTTTTTTTGTCGAGTTAGCCATTGCTAGATTAACTCAACCGCTGTTTGCGATTATTACTCTTTTTTTTCATGTGACAATGTATAGCCTAACGGCTCGATCAAAGTAAAAAAAAAGTAAGGAAAAATTGTTTGATCGCCTCGATCATCCGCCTATTGTCTCCAAACGATCAAGTCTCTCAATCGGTCGTCCTTCTCAGATTCCTTTCGCATTTGAGGTACCTGCAGTTGTGAATCAGCGCTTTCGAAAATGGAACCCAGCATATCCCCAGCTCATGATCAACCTCCTGCTACTCCCAGTTTTCCAATCATTGAAGGTGCGGCAACTCAGTTGGCGGGAACCCACAAAAGAATTACTCTCAGAAGAGACTTACTCAGGATGAGTCGCGAAGATCTGAAAGAATTCATCCGAGCTAAAGCCAACAAGACGTATGGTGATGTGGCCAAAGAAGAACAAGTCGACGCAGTAGCTCACCTAGTGCACTCAGAAAATACATTTGTCCTGGCCGGGACTGGTTTCGGAAAAACGCGAATTGCCGAGATTTACTACAGTCTTTTCCAACCATATCAGAAGCCTGTAATAATTGTATTGAATCCATTGGATTCCCTCGGAGATAATCAAGTCAGCATTTGAAAATCATTGCTCAGAAAAATAACAATCTTGACTTGATTCCTGACTTACTTGCAACATAGGTTGAAGAGAAGAAAAGTGTTGGTGTCAACAAAGATCGCATTCCATCTGTTAATTTAACAAAAGATGTATTGGATGAGGATCTTGCTGAGCGTCTAATTCGTGGAGACTTTGGCTTTATTTATGTTGTTAGTGTACCTTTCTGATTATGTTGAACAAACTAATAAATAACAACTGATTGGAAGTGATTGTGCCAAAAGAGTCCAGAGGCTTACCTCAACAGTGAAACCTTCCGAGAGGTCTATTATAATCCAGTGTTCCAAAGCCATCTTGTGTCAATGGTTGTCGACGAAGCACACATGATCTATGTGTGGGGTCTTGTGGCTAGTGGGAAAATCAAGCAGGTCACATCTCATGGCAGACATCCAGATCGAGGGCTCTTCCGACCTTGTTATGGAAAGCTAGCTGCACAACTTATGGCCACAAATGGCGCACCGTTACTCTTGATGTCGGCAACTTGTCGGCCAGTCGCAATTGCAGCAATCTTGGATTCGCTGAAGATAACCGAGTCACAGATTCATTTTGTACGAGCTGAACTCACCCGCCCGGAAATACGAATCATCCGAGTTCAAATGAAGCATTCGCTTGGTTCCTCCGACGATCTCCTTGCAGTCTACAGTAGAAGAGCTGAGGTCCCTGATGATCAGATTGTGCCCACTCTGATCTACTCTACAACTCGAAATCTTACGTGGCAGGTCCTCAAGGTCGTAAACCAAGCTCGAGAAGTTCCACAGGGCGAAAATAATGCGGCCAGCACCTTAGCACGCAGGTATCACTCTTGCACGGGGGAGCTCGACAAAAACGATACTACAGTTCAGTTTGCGCAAGGGATTTTCCCTTTGATCAGCTGTACGATGGCCCTAGGTTTGGGTCAAAACTGGAAAAGAGTCCGATCAGTTATCCATTTGGGGAGAGGAGACCCAGCATCTATTGCTCAGATGTTGGGTAGATGTGGCAGGGATGGTAGAGCAGGGCTTGCAATAATGTTTGTCAAACCCACCCGAAAGAAAGGGAAAAACTCGATCAGTGAATTTTCCAACCCCGAATTCCAATCTGATGATGATCGAATGGATGCCTTGGCCTTAACACCAATCTGCTTGCGTGTGGCCTTTTCGCTGGACAACTTGTAAGTTCTTCTTCATTTAATCTCTTGTTCAATTGTCAGAGTGTTGACCAAATATCTCGTACCTCCTAGGTTGGGATACATTCCGCTGTCAGTTGAAGACCCCAATTACAGGAGAGAAGTGGAGCGTGAGATTCAAGCTGGATTTGCCCCCTGTCATTGTTCAAATTGTGATGAAAAGGGGTCAACTTGGTTGACGGAAAATATGAGGCGTTTGACGGTGGAAAACTTCGACAATCTGATTTCCAATACCCCTGATAATATCGACGACTTACCTCCATTGAGTCTACCCGTGTCCCCAGCATTCTCTCCGATCTGGAAAAATCAGCCACGAGACAAGCCATTGATCAGTACTTTGGAAAGCTTTGCCAAACACCTCGTTTGTTGTTTCAAAAGGTTTTACGACAAAGAGGAAGAAAAAGGCCTAGCTGAATACAAACCTGAAGTGTACTTTGGCATCGAATTAGCCCGGGGAATCGCGCAACATCTAAATGAAATCAATGATGAAAACATCAAGAAGATCATCGGGGGTGAGATGCTACAAGGGGAGCATAAAATGCTACTCAATGAAGTCCTTTGCTATCGCTCCGGGGATGTCTACGAAAACTTTTTGCAATATCAACAAGAGGCCGAAGACCTTCTAGTCCTTAATATGAATCGATTACGGGCTGCAAAGGAGGCGGAGACGGCTGATCAACTTGAAGAAGCCGCTAGGCGTCGTGATTTGGCCACCGCTCTGAGACTCAAAAGGACAGAGAGTAAGCAATTAGCTAAGGAGATTAAGGAAAATGAAACAGAAAGAAAACGGATCAAACAAGTGGATGATATGCATCAGTTGTCGATCTTCAAGGCAGAAGCCTTGAAAAGAGCAAAGCTTCAGTCTGATGCTTTGTCGAAGGAGCCACAAGCTGCATGCGGAAGCAGCAGGGCAGATATTGACCCATCGTTAATGTAGCATTTAATTGAGGCATCATATTACATACATCTGGTCACTTTCATACAATTATAATCACAAAAGGTCATTCTCCAGATAACGTTCACATCCAAATTATATAATAAAAAATACTGCCTGTAAATTACTCGCCCTAGTATTCATCAAATCCATGAGTATGTAACTCATTGTCAGCATCTCTGATTTCGTCTCTAACTTCTCCAAGTTGTGGATTGTTTTCGTTGGTTCCTGTGGGTGGATTGGCATTCTCCTGATTGGGTTCTTGATTGATGTATGTAAATGTCGCAGGTAGATCTAAGAGATTTGTTGCTGGATTCATTCGTTTCAGCACCCCACGACCCTCCATATCATCTGCTCGCATTGCTAACATTCCACGCAGAAGAATGTCGGTTACCTTCTTATGAGTTCT
>SMGU01003875.1:0-10203 GCA_004348175.1 Puccinia novopanici
TTACCTCTGGGGTTGACAATTGCGGTTGGAGGGATTGAGCTCCAAAGGAATGATCAAATATCCCATTTAACAATTGCAGCTGACTCAGGTTGCATTTATTCAAATAGATTACATTTTTAATCATAAAATATAATGTCTTTGGTGACATTCCCATTTGGTGGTTCTATTTCATCTGGGGTATATGAGGAGACAGACTCCAAATCGTCAAGCCATAAATAGTGCATTTGAGTAATAACAGCAATTTAGATCAAGAAAAAAGCTCAGGGGAGTCGTCTTGACTGGGTGTGATCTTGCTTGAAGGGTGAAATATCTCACACATAGTGCCGATGCTTGTGAGGCGTTGGAGGCGCTCTTCATTGGTGTTGTAGATATCCCATCCAATGCGTCTTGGTCATAATCCATTTGTTTGGTAGCATCATCATGGTGATCTTTGAGCTTCATAGACGCCTCATCATATTGGAGTTGGTGTTGTATTTTGCTGAAGTGCAGGTGGTGAGTAATTTGCTGGCGTGTGGGAACCGCAATTGCCTTGCGAGCCTCAAATTCCACGCGGGTTCCCTTGAGAAGGAAAAAAATCACCTTGCCCACCTTCTTGGTGGGCTTGTCATCTTCCCACGCGGTCATCAGGGGGTAATGTTGACCACTTGATCCAATTCTATTGCATCCTTGAGCATAAAAAATAACTGAGGGTTTCCACATGACGAGTGGGTTCCAACGTGGCATTAGTAATCCATTTGTTCATTTTAGCACCAGATCAAACAATAACTGACCGGCTCTTCCATGCCGCATCTCTCAACACGTGCAGTTACATCAACACGTATTGTCAAAGATGCGCTCTGGTCAAGTGATTTCCATATTTCCTGTATAGTCCAACCAGATTGCGGGAAAAGTTGACTTGCCCAGTTATTGAAATAGCTTACGGCACATTTTTTTATTAGATCGCAGTATTGGCTTAATAGCCCATCCAGACAAACTGCCAACAAGCATGGATATTTGCTGAAAACTGCTTCGTATGCAGCCTCGTAGGTTTTGTTGAGATTATACGGATTGGTGTTGAGTATAATTTGGCGGTTTTTGTTGTACAGGGTGGCAAACATCCGCAAAAGGTCTAACAGGTCTTCATTGGTACACTCAAAGAGAGGTTGCATGGGTTGCGCAGGTATGTTGCGTCCACCGCTAGGTGCCGGTTTGGTGGAGGAGAGCTGCAAAATCTAGTGTTAAAACCCAGTAACATAGTATGAAAACTGTACTCACATCACATGGTTGGTTGGGTTGGTCAAGGGGTGCCACGGGTTCAGGTGATAAGCTGTGAAGGAATTCAATTGCCTTGGTCTCTAGCTTTTCCTGGGTGCTAAAGTCGAGCATGGTCGGGTTTTTTCCTTCCTCAAATGGTTTTGCGGGGAAATTTGGCTGCAGAAGAAGAATGGATGTGTGTGGTGTTTCAGCACCACACATGTGGGCATCCACAAAACCCGGAGCAGTCATGTTTTTTATTTGGTTATCCTGCGGACCAAGCCTGGTTTGTGGAAACAGGTTTCTGCAGCTCATAACACTGACCTTCATGTCTTGTCATCAGAGAATAAAATCATCCAATATGTGTCATGATTTCATAATTTTAAGACTTAAGCCAATGAAAACATCAAAATTATATACAACCACAAAAATGTGCTAATCTCGACTCAAGATTTCACTCCGCTGGAATCTCCATGGTCATCATCAGTATCAGTGTAATCGGAGAACTCCTCATCGTCCACACCCACATTGTCTTCGGGATCAGAAAGAGTTCTTCTTCATCAAATTGACCCCATGCGTCACATCCTGAAGTTACGCATGAAACCCATTCATCAGGGGTGATTTGTGGGCAAGATAATTCAAAAATAAGCTGAGTAAACTGGGGATTCCACAAAGAGGCTATATTGATGATGAATTCATCATCCTCTGTGTGTTTGACTTGCACCGTCTTGATTTCTGATGTGTGTCTTTCTAGTCTGGCAGGTCTTGAAAAAGTAACGGGGCATTCATGCTTATGGCAGTTGTGTTGGACATTAATGCATCCCACAATTGACTGATCCAAAGTGTACTGATGATCAGTTTAGGGCATTTCCTACACAATGAAAGGAGGCTGTCTGACCTTGGGGTGCACAACCGCATGATGAGATGTTTGGACCAATTGGTGCATTTGGTATAAATCATCAAGCCCTTGCAGCTCATATCCAATCACTTTAATGTAATAGTTACACCGGGAGGTCGAATGGGATCCCCACATGGATTCGATGCATCCAACCAGTTTCTGCCCATTCCTTTCTATCTGCAATTTGCTTGAAAAAAGATAAGCAATTGACAATATCTGAGAACAAGAACGGAAACTGACCACCAGGAAGACACCCTTATGCAATTGGTCTTTTGAGGTCAATTGCATCTTCAATACTTGCACCAAAGGGTTAATCCCGTTGGTTACAATCAGCTCTTGAGGTATTGACAGAATCTCACTATTGGGTATATTCCGCTTTAAGTCAATTGGAAAACATTCAGGGGGGTGAGGGTTGATTTTGGAGTCATTGTACCCCATTGACCTCTGGAGCATCTTATTATTGTTGAACACTTTTTACAATTGATGGGATCCCACATGCCAGTTTTAACTCTTTGGGTCAAACAAGAAAACACCTGAAATGATGTGCTTGAGATTAGAGTAATTGTCAAAGGTGATCGCGAGGTCCCTCCTGGGGGCCTGCCTGTTTGAGTGAATGCATGCTTGGCGGAGGACACCGTTATAAGATCAAATTTTCAGTGGAGAATAGCGAGGCCGGACAAAATATTTTGATGGAATCTGGAAGTTGGAGGAGAATATGCACTTTTGGTTTGTTGACCCATTGAGCACTAGGTGATCCCGCGGCGGAAACGTCGCGGGACCACCTGAACTTGAACTCCCAGAAATTGAAAGCAATTGAGATTCATAACTTGTACTGGAGACATGAGACATGATGCTGTCAATGACAGGCCCGCGAAGGGGGATCCAAGAAAGGAACCGGAGGAAAAGTAAGGAAACATAAGGGAATTGACCTGCGAGTGAGCTCTAGAATCACAAAGTCAAGGAGTAACTCCAAGTTAAGTTGATGAGTAATGCAAATGGCTAACTACATGATGGAGAGTATTTATAGAATATGTAATCCAAATGTTGTCACCATTATCTGTAAAGCCAGTATCTACGTTGCGCAAGTGTCACAGTTGTTGTGTTATTCCTGGGTTTGGGAGAAAGTAGGTCAGAGAGTGGTGCATGACCACCGATTGTGTCAAGAACGACATACCGTGTCTCGGGCATGAGCGCGGCGTATGACATCTAAGTTGACGAAGTTAGTGGTCTCAGGATCTCCACATGGGTCACCCAAGATTGAGATCCCAAGGCCGGGAATGTTTGTCGCGCGGGATAGTGCGACGTACAGTTGGCCATGGCCAAGACAGGCTGCGGTAAGTAGACCGAGACGCAAGAAAGCGATTGTCCCTGCGCTTTGTTGATGGTCAGAGCAAAGGCCACAGCTACTGGGAATTGGTATCGTGAAAATGCGACACTATACACCCGGTCTGGTTCGTGGATAAGCTTGATCTTCGGGATGAGAACGTCATCTCCGACGCAACTACCGGTTAGGATCCTACACCACAGCACATGATCGCTGATGCCGCGTATCAATAATCTCGTTCCGTTGCACAACCCCCGTTTCAAGTTAAGGTTGCGGAGCAAGATAACTGGAATCCCCACTTTCAGCTTGAGGCTCGAAAGGGGGAATCCAGGCAGAGTAAACGTGTTCAATACTTCTTCTGTTACTGCTTGATCTGAGTCGGCACTGTTGTCTTCCCCCGACATTTCGTCCACGGACTTCGATGTGTAGTAATGTCCGGGGTACTGGTTGCAGCATATCTCGTTGATGCGACTTACATCGGCGTTCAATGGTGCCAATATGAGTCTCTCGCTATAGTATGCTGCAAGAGACTCTAGATCGACTTGAGGCGAAAATGACTCAATCGAGTCGTAGGCACGCGTAATGGCGTTGGCTTGAACTCTGTCGGGGTCCGAATCCCTCATGATTGATCCAAATTCAAGAGGCACCTTCTTGGCAAAATCGACATGCCCAGATTCGGATCCTATCCTCAGAAGCCAGGCGTAGAAAGCTTTAATTTGTTGGCTTGAATGATCGTCCGAGCCTTGAGCTAATCTCATATTCTGAGTCAGTTCGAATTTATAAACGTGTTCCCAAAGGGGGGAAGCAATCATGCACTCGGCACCTTGGTCGAATATCGAACCTCCTGGGACTACAGGCAGCGTCTGGCGGAAGTCACCGCCGAATATCACCAATTTCCCGGCAAAAGGTTGATTGTCTTCCAACAATTCCCTGAATGCCCTGTCAACAGCTTCGACGGCGTGGCGGCTCTGCATTGATATCTCATCCCATATCAAGACTCGAGCGGTTCACATTAAATCGGCCAATTTTGATCTCGGATTCCAATGGCATTGCGTAGAAGAGTGACATTCAGAGGTATCTTGAAGCGCGAGTGTGCTGTCATGCCATTGACTAACATTAGACTGGCGATCCCAGAAGATGCAACAGTGATGACGGGTATGTCGGAAGCTGAGAGGTAGTGGATGATTGTGTTCAGCAAGAACGTCTTGCCACATCCGCCCGGGCCGTCGATATACATCATTCCAGTGTTGGATGATTGAGTCATATCAATGACCGTGTCTAATATCAGCACTTGTCTGTCGTTCAGCTTTTCACACATATCCAAGAACTTGCGTGCGTGGTCACGCGTCGACAATTCATGATCCCGAGAGTTTGCTGAGAATGAGGCCCAAAGGTCAGGGTCCGGGGATATTCCTTCTAGACCTACATCGGCGAAAGTCTTCCCATGCTCGGACAGGATGTTGTGGATCAAGAAGTAGCATAAGTCACGTATCTCTGCTGGAGTCGGATCCGGTCTCCTGTAGGAAGATCGCATCATGTTGGCCAAGTCATCGGAGAGATGGTCGAGAAACATGTTCAGAATGTGAAGAGGATCTGAGGGCGGGCTGTGTAGTAATAGCATGCAAAACATGAATCTGAGAGATGCGCCAGTCATCCATTGCGCAGCTTCAGTCATAGAATTGATGTAATGTCGATCAGAGACCAACAACCCAAGTGCGAGAGCGGCTTCGTGGAAAGTTTGGGAAAGTTGTATAGTTAACACTTCTTAAGTCTTCGAAGCTCATGGGTCCTCTCCTGTTGAGCAGTAGAAGACGTAGGTAGTATCGTTCGCCTTCACTGATTGAAGCGAAGTAAACTTGGCCAATCATATCGGAAATACGCTTTCTAGGTATGAAAACCTTCTTTGGTTTCAGCCACCTGAAATATTTGGGTACTTCGTGGTATAGGAGTGATTGTGCCCGGATGCCAAGTCCCACTGGTGTTTCTTTTGTTTAGCCTGAAGAACTAAGTTAGGGTAGTACGTTCAGCTGAGCCAGTCTCCATTGCCTGTCGAAGACCGTCTTCGTCAATGTAGTAAACTGTATGCTCGCGATCAAGGTGCAAAGCTAGACGTTGTATTGCGGGTTCGCGCTCGCTGGTAGCAAATTGTAGCAATCGGTAAGCGGCTGGGCAATAAGAAAACCAATCAAGGTAAGACAGTCAGCTCGGAGCAGGTAAGAAGCAAAAGAAGAGCTTGCCTTCTGAGGGCCCTACATAACGGCCATTGATGAATTTTTCAGTTTCATCGCCATTGGTCAGACGCATTGAAGACCGATCAACACCCTTGCATATGTACTTGAACAGGTATTTTAAGGCTTTGATTCCGTATGGTATCTCCACATTTATGTGGCAGTGGTATCGGAGGAGCAGGTATTTGTTGTAGGGGACAACATGTCCGTTGTGCATGGTCAGATGTTGCTTGACAAAAGTCCGTCCATCATCTCGGCGCCTATATTGCGGATAAGAATCTTCGACGATCGTAGTTTCGGCTATAAAAGGCTTAGGGAAAGATTCTTTGCATTTGTCGTCTTTCCAGCAGGCGCTTGAGGAGTTGCATGGACCATGCAACATGCAGGTGGTGACAATTGAGTAAAGAGTTGGCTCTAACTCAGGGTCAGGTATTTCCGCCGTTACCAAGGCATCGATGTCGGCGGCAGTCCGAGGAATTGAAGCAGGAGCCAAGATCAGGATTATATGGGCGTGAGGCAAGCCTCGCTTTTGGAACTCGATGGTGTAGACCCAAGATGAAACTTCGCCTAGACGTTTCTTCTTGACCAAATCGTCAATCAGAGAGCTCAGCTTCAAGCGGAAAACTCGGGTGACCAAATCGGGCCGATCACTTGCTGATTGGTGTGGTTTAAGTTCTTGTTGAATCTCTGGCCAGCGTGGGTTTGCAGTCATAGTAATGAACAGGGACGGTTTCCCAAAATGACGGACGCAGGCCATAGCGTCCTGATAAAGCTGTAGCATATTCCTGGGAGAGCCCGAGAAAGACGATGGTAGTATCACGCGTCGTCCCTGAACTTCTAGATCATCCCAGAAAGACTCTTGGACCCCTCGGTAGACATCGGCCTTGATTTGTGCTTGATTGAACCGATAGAAGTTCAGACGCGAGCGTTCAACACACAGGTAAATATTGGTGAGGAATTCTTGAAGCAATGTTTTGCCATTGAGGATCGCGGAGAAGGTGTCAGACCTGTCAAATATGATTGCAGCATACCACTCGCATTGAGAAATGCCAGAAGCTATGGATGATGCATGATCAGGAACTGATTGCACATAGTAGATAGAGAGAATACACGTTACCTCTGTCCGTACCGCTAGGCCATCCATAGATCCAACCCTGTTCCCCATGCGGAAAGAAAAGAGGGAATCGCAGTGCCAAATAGCCACTATAGTCGTCGGTGACATGTTGCAAACCTCCACCAACAGTTCTGAGGACGATGTCTCTTGGGCCAATTTCGTCTGGGTTGTCATCATGAATCACAATTCCAACTTCTAAGGTGCGTGGCGCGTTGTATACGTTTTGATCGAGATCGGTACGAACATAATTACGTAAGACGTAAGTGTTATCAGGAGCCGAGGAGGGATCAGAGCCAATCATCCGGAAGAATCGAGCGTAAGTGTTGTGTTCCGTGAGGTATTGTTGTATCTGCAAGAGTATCGCAGGATCAATGTCACATCTGGTACGCCCTGCTCTCAATGTTGCCTCTGCCAGGTCATTGTTCCCTGTTACCCATATTTGAGCAAACTTGGCCTCGGTATTTGTAGCGGGGAAAACCAATCCCATATCATGATAAAGGGCTCCGTTGACCCTGAAAGAGTAGATACCACGCTGTCCTTGGACTGATCGATCCAACTTAGCGCCACATGATGCGAAGGAGACAGCGTTGTTGTATCCTCGAATGTTTGATTGAAATGAAACTGCTCCTGTTAATAGGTAAGTTGCCATGTTTGGGGGGAAAATCAGGTATTAACGGATGGAGAGTTAATGAGAAAGAAGGACATTTCTGAATTAAAAATTACACTCACCTTGGTCTGTACCGGTAAAGAGCGAAGTCAAGAAGCCTGGGTACGGAATTTCGTCATACCGAATTGGAAGCACAATGTTTCCTTTCTTGCAGCAGGTAGAGTATGAAGTCGAGAGCAGTTTCTTGTCCTTCTGTGTGCGTTCTCCTTTCCAGTGCAAAGCACCACAACTGAGGCAAGGATCATCCATACAGCCTATATTTGAGGGGAACTTTCCAGGGAAATTGCGCTGCAAGGCTTGCTCGTTGTTGGCGGATTCATCAAAGGCAGCTATTCGATCTGGTGGGAGCAGATCAGCTAGTGTGTAATTTCTGCGCCGAGGTATAGATGGAGGATTTGGACGTGTATTTTGTTGTGCGGAGGTGGTTTGAGACCCACGGCGTTGTCTTGCAAAAAGAGCCGCTGCCCTCCGGGCAAGAGCCGCGTTAGAAGAGTTCCTTGTGGGAGGCATAATTAATGCGTTTGAAATTGTAGGCTGGTGTGTTCAGGTTTTGAAGTCTGATTGAAACTGTGGCACGCTGATTGGATATCCCTCATGTTCTATTTCAAGCTATATGTGAACTTGGATGGATGAACAATTGAAATGTGCAGAGCCTCAGTCCATATCTCATGGGAAAATCATATCTGTATTATTTTGATCAGTTTTGTGTCGCCAGCGTGAGATGGAACAGCAAACAATGGGAACATTGACTTCGGCGACAATAGATACATCACAGAGCGTAGAGTAGGAAAGCCGTGTTGGAAGCATGCAGAAAGAGACACATGCAAGACATAAGGAAAACATAAAGATCGTGCTACGGAAAGGATGTACATTGGATGAGACAGTTCTTGGACGGATCAGAAGTGAGTTAGAAATTAAGCCAAAGCCCTCATTCTTTTCTGCTCATGCGTTTCTGGGCCTCAGTCAAGGTGGAAGTCGAGGGATTCTCCAATCCTGCAGTTTGCGCCAAACGCTTCTTGGCCGGTCGATCTTGATTTTGGGATGCCTTTTGTTTGACTTTGGAAGTTTGGGTGGATTCGGTATCAGAAATATCACCCTCTTCCTCAGGCTCTGGAGACAGGTGACATGTTGCAGAGCTTGGGGGAGGAACTATGTCGGAAGGGGGACCTTGGAGAACCCGGACCGGCGTCTTTGGCGTACCAACAGGTTGGGGAGATGATTGTGATGGCGTAGCGGCTGCACCCGAAGCGCCGAAGCGCTTGCTACACGATTGCAATAATAATGAAATGAGCTCTCATGATTCTTCAAGTGCAAGTTGCCAGGCTAGTGGTTCAATGGCCGTGTAATTTACAAATTGTTTCTTTTGCTCGCAGCCGAGGTGCTAGCCACTGGGGTAGCAGGGTTGTTAGGGAGTTGACTTCCACTGGCCAGAGATACCAAGATAACCTGGATTGTAATGAAATGTGGACATGCACCTTTTCTAAGCAGCAATAACTTCGTTCGCATGAAACAGAAGGAGGAAGGACTTTATACCTGAACTTCCCAAGTGGCAGCATTCTCATCAAATCCAGATATGTAGCCGCTCAAGACTACCTCGCGACCAACGTGGAAGCTGTTGAAGGTACCTTTTAATAAGCTGTTGCAAGGCACAATATAGATGGCGTTAAATGATTTGACTCTTCGCTCCTGTGCAGTGATCAGGAGGCAGGGTGAGTAATAGCTTGCAGTGTGGGAATAAGGGAATGAGAGAAAACTAACGATGTTGTGGTAATCAGTGTGTCTCAAAACAACACGCAGGTCCCGTTGGGTTGGATCTTTGGAAGTGGGAGAGGCAGGTACATGCTGGATGTCTTGTACAATGCCAAATCCATAAGCAGCGACTTTACCTAGGAGGGAAGATTTCTTTCCATCTTGTCCATTGAATTGGCTGCTTGGACCCATTGGCAAAGTGAGCTGTTGTTCGAAGAACATATGGAAAGAACCTTCATCATTTGACTTGACCAATCGCCCGTAAAGCATGTATACCATGTTGTCTAAGAGGACATTGGATCGGGAACCGTAACCCGATAAGTCCACAGCAACATTACATTCACCTTCGCCAGGAACATGGATGACAATCGAGCTGAGATAGTTGAACAGCCCATAGTTTAGGCCGTCTTTCAAGTTGTTTGAGACCTTGAGAATGAAAAACTTTGTTAGAGTGGTAAAAGTGGTTGAAAAAGAAGATAAAAAGCACTTACAAACTCAATAATGTCCCAGCCCCCCATTGTGAAAAGTGGGTGGCTGATTTTCTTTTCCTTTCCGGCACCACCGGTAGAACCCTGGACCTTGGGAGCGACAGTGGACATAGGAAACATGGCTGGAGTGCGTGTTGGTGTTTGGCTTGTGATTTGGGAGATTTGTAGCGGATCCGACGGAATATCTTATGATGGGTGTGATGCAATGATCTGTGAGTGGAGCAAGATGCGATGATCTGTGAGTGGAGCAAGACACACAATAATGGTCAGTATTTATACCTTCCGGATCTGATGAACTTGAGGCATGGGTACGTACGGCAAGAACATGAGAGATGCGTGTGGAAATAACCACTGATGCTGTTGCAAGATGGGAAGATGTTGGTAACAAAGTAGAAGAATAGTAGAATGCACATAGGTTACCATGGAAATTTCTTTCTGATCGGTGGGAGGAAGTCCTTCACCTGCACGATATTGAGGCTGAATAGATGTGTCCAACTGGTGG
>SMGU01003878.1:0-10183 GCA_004348175.1 Puccinia novopanici
TTTGACAGACGGAGTGATGCGGGACCGCAGTCAATAAAAACAGATGCTCTCGCGCGTGACACTAGCACATCCGGCGGCCATGTAGCTCCAACGAAACTTGTTGGCTTTACATATTTATTTTGAGAGCAAACGCAGGAAAGAATAAAGATAGGACTCAGGCCTGACTCGTTGACACGGTCACTTATTCGGCGATGACTCTCGAGGCCTCGGGCATACATGCTGAATAGCAGGAATTAGCCGCGTAACCTTTGGCGTTTGAGTGAGGCTAGAAAGGGCTTGTCCTCCCATCGGACAAACTTCCGAGCTGAGAATCTAGTGGAGGGAGTACTCAAGCACGCGCCTCTAGTTGTCGCCTGCCTCGCCGGCACACACGCTGCTGAGGTGTCCGTCGATAACTCTGCGGACCTGCGCGCAGCCCTCTGATGTAAATGTTTCAGTGTGCTGCCTAGTAAAGGCGAGAGAGAGCAGACATCTGATGGTGCGTACATCACCACCTTGCTTGTGACAAGACAGTTTACTCCGCCGAGCAACCAGGATGTGGGAATCACAAGCACCAGGAGACCGCGGCCCTCGCAAGTGATGATGAGTACAAACGCGGGGTAATTTCTCGAGGGGACAGGGGTTAATACTTGTATGTTTCGGTTTGTTGATTCTTGTCGACGCGTTGCAGTTTCCTCTGTGCGCCACACCGATGCGGTTGTTGGAGGTTGAAACTTGATGGGCCGTCGTTGCGCAAGCTGCCAGACGCTTTACATAGCGTTCCAACCTCGCTGCAACGCACATTCCAGCAGAGTACCACTTTCATTATATTCACAAATGTTGCGAGAAAGCTGCTTCGTTCTTGCATTTTGCCACACACTCATCCTAGCCGGTGCAACCGGCCCAATAAACTTGAAGTTCGATGGACAGCAGGCCCTGTTCCCAATCCACTCGTCCTATCCACTGGGTCTCTCGTACGTATCATCTTCGACTTAATTCACTCGTCCCTCTTCAGAAAGTATCATTAAAAACTGTCGGGGAGAAGGTCTGGAAATTGCAACTTTTTTCTTCACCCTTTAGATTTGGATTCTTTGCTTTTCCTTCTTACATGACGCATGTCAAGCAGACAACTCAATGTCTTCTGAACTTGGAAGATGCGCATGGAACACCTCCATGCATCAGGATTGGCGGAACGACACAGTAAGGCAGACACAAGTTGTATTTTTATGAATAGGAATGATGGGTGGCTGAATTTGCGGGACGCGCTTTACCAGGGATCGGGCGATGTATAATCCGAAGCAAACGCAGCCCGTCAGCTACACCCTTCCGCCGGGAAAGCGGGTGCCAGAAAAGCTCTCGTTCGGCCCCCGCTTCATCGACCTAGCGTCCCAGCTTAAAGGCCCTACAACAATCGGTTTAATCGCCGATCCGGCGACCAAGAGAACGTCGGACTCGCCGCCCTGAACGCTGTCCAACAGATGAAAAATTTGTATGCCATAGAACTGGGAAACGAACCAGAATGTGCGCGCCGCCTGCTTTAGCCTCGAAGGAAAAACAAAACTGACCCTTCAACCTTGCCTTGTGGTTTGCGATCACATTCTCAAAAAATAATTAAATAACGCATTTGTTAGATTGGAACCGAAGCTCACCCGAGGCGCAGGGAAACGGTGGACACCGGAAGCGGACGCAAGGTCGCAGATACGCTGGCAGAAGGCGATCTCTGCCAGGGTGAACACCCAGAGGCTGATTCAGGCGGGAGTATTCCTTTCGCCGCCTCATTGGTCTGTGCAGAGGTTGGCGCCACAAGAAGTGGCCCAATCGAGTATCGTGCATACCAAAAGTTTTGGTGGGACCATCACACTCTATGTAGTAGTAGTCAGGCGTTGTTTGATAGCGCGGCTAATCAGTCCCGACATATTTGTTTTTCCAGGTGGACACGCCTACCCTCAATCCGCATGCGGCAGGGCCAAACCTCCCTGCCTAAGTTGATGGCCCATTCCCATATCGTCGGCTTCGTCAAGCGCTTCGAGCCCGAAGTTCGTGCGGCCAATAAAGCCCATAGGCCTTACCATTTCTCTGAGACTAATTCTGGTCAGCACTCCACTCCCTTTTCTCTCGCTCCTTCGGAAAACTCACGTGACTCTTTCTCTAGCTATGTGCGGCGGCGGCGGGATCTCGGCCACTTTTGGCGGCGCGCTCTGGTTGATCGACTACGTCTTCCAATCCCTCATCTTGGGTGTCCATAGGCTGTACTTCCATCAAGGCACGATCAACCACAGTACGCCCGCTGCCTTGATCTAGTAATAATGTGAAATCTTTGCTGACTTTCATTGCTTGACTTGACTTGACTTGGTATAGGCCCTTATAGTTTTTGGAATGAAACCCAAGTAACTCCGCCCTACTACGGAGCATATTTTACGGCTCTGGCGCTTCGACGGGCGGATCACATCGGGATGATGAATACCTCGGACACGGAAGTGGCGGCCTACACGCTGTGGAGATGCCAGAAGTTGGTGCGACTGGTGGTTTACAACTCGAAATTTCAAGACGCTCATGCCATCAAGAAATCAGAGTCCTCCCCGGAAATGGTCACGATACACCGTCTTCCCGCGGCCGTGTCCGGCGCCCGGCTGCTCCGTCTCACCGCCAAACACTCGCTTGTTCGCGCCGGCGGGCCTCAGCCTGGTCTCGTTCAAATTGGAGGCGCTTCCTTTGACAACAGTACTTGCAGGATCAGCGCTCCTCCTACGTACCAACCTGTCGCAATCAAGGAGGGTCGTCTGGAGCTTGAGATCCATAGGTCCGAAGCCGTCTTAATCGAACTCGACAGGATCAAACCCATTGACTCTTGTTGATTCTGCTTAAACATTAGTAGCTCTGCTTCCTCCTAAAAAGTAAACTAATTCCGAACAGACACTTCGTGTTTTCTTTTGTCTTTATGCCTTTCTTTTTACACGATGCGGCATCCAACAAGCGGGTCAAAGACAAATCCCCAACAGACATTTTGTACATACCTGTGCTACGCTTCTGCGTCAACTTCTGCGTGTGCGTATTCTCTTCAGATTGAAAATGTGATATCCTCATTAATCAGCAGAAAACATCTCCGTATCTGGGTATCATGTATGTCTTGTGGCATCGTGTCGCATGCAGATGTCAATGCTTATATCTACACCTGGGTCCACAGAAACCGTGCTCCACCCTTAGGGTATATATGATTGGGAGTCGCGCTTAGGATGTAAAAAAGGAATTGGGGGTCTAATTACCATGTGAAAAAAGACAAAGCAGACGGTGAATTTTCTCCCACTTTTGGTTCTGTTTTATGGACATGCTGGTTGTGTTCGGGTAACATGCTCCTGTTTGTTCTAGTGGTTGGGGCAATGCTGGTCAAATGACTAGTAGAGCTGACCATTACTTTATCATCATATGGTGTCGACTCATTAATTTGGAAGTTCCCTGCCGAACTTATTTCGATCTGCGCGGATTGTTCTTGAGTGATGTGCTACCATTCGAAGAGCTGGAACAAACAAATTCAAACAACGAACTCCAGCAGGATCCAAGTAAACAGCAAGCCCCTCAGTATATAAATAGGTTGAAGCTGAAGTAAGATACAAGATCGACGAGCAAGAGAGACGACGAAGCGGATGATGATGTGTGTCCCAGGAGGAGGATGATCAGGAGCCAAAAACAGAGCAATCCTGGCGGGGTTGTTCGCTTCTGATGATGGGACAATAACGATAGGACCAGTCAGGATGAGTGAATGGTAGCACATGAGTATCCCGCTCTCTTGCATTCTTTGGGACGAGGTTTGGTGGGGTCTCAAGTCGGGTCGACCGTCGAGGGGTCGGCTCGATCTGCTAACTCTTCCTACAGACCCACAAGAGAAATCCGCATAGAACATAAGACAATTGGAACGCCGTTTTTGTTGCTGTGGTCAGCGATCATAGGCTGCATAAAATGCTTCAGAGGTGCGGTCTCGAAAGGTGACTCTGCGTACGGCACGTTTTTGCCTCCTTGCAGTATTAGGGAAATGGGAAAGGGCGAAGAAACGCTCACCTTGGTTAGGAAGCGGCCCCGTGGACCCCGTGGTCTTCGGACCGCATGCTTGTGCCGTGATTCATGCAGATAGGGCTGTGCCGGAACGTAAAGAGTAGTGGAGCAAAAGGTCCAGGATCAGATATTAGTACGATCTAGAGGGAACGGGACAAGAAATTTGGAGAGAGCCGTTCAAAGAGGTCATGGTCGATGGAGGGGGAAAGAAAA
Organism: Puccinia novopanici; assembly: GCA_004348175.1. NCBI lineage: Eukaryota > Fungi > Basidiomycota > Pucciniomycetes > Pucciniales > Pucciniaceae > Puccinia > Puccinia novopanici. Next base: position 4,240 of record SMGU01003878.1, read on the forward strand.
CAAAGACAAGAGGAAAGTGATTTAACCTGACGTTCGCGAGACAAGCGGCCCATTTCTTCGAGTCTGGCGCGAGCCACCCTGCGTTTCATGATGCGCTCGTACTGTTTGGGGTTAACCAAGACGGGTCGTTCGGTGCTGTTGAGGCCACAGATGGGCAGGCCGGCGACGCCTGGCTTATCTCTCATAACGAGCTCGGAGGTGTTCGGGGGCCATCGTCGTGTAACAGGCTGGATCCTGGTACGCCAACGGTGGGCTGAGTTTCCTCTTCCTCCTCCTCCTTAAGAGGAAGTCCTTGTTGGTCCTCAGAGTCGTAGAGTGGGGATGGACTTGCATGGTAGTACGTTGGTCTGACCTGCTGCTCTTCATCGTCCGATTCGACCTTCACCAGCCCCTCTTCGTCCCCCAGGGCTTCGCTGACTTGCCATTCGGCATGCTCATCGTGTTGTTTCTCATATAATTCACCGTCGTCCACTACGATAGTTGGGGGTCGTTCCACTTGCCTGCGACGATTGTATGAGGTGGGGATTCCCCTCATTGCCGCCTGGACGGCCGCCTTCCGTTCCTCGTCTATGTCCTCCTCATCATCGTCATCGTCATCGTCATCGTCGTCATCATCGTCATCGTCCCCAATGTTTTGATCCCTCTCCTTGTTGTGATAACCGAGAGGGCCGAGCGGGTCGGAGTGGGGATGATGATGGAAAGAGCGTTGGACTGGCAGATCGGAAGACGGATGGAGGAACTGGTCGAAGGCCATGATCCGATCGTCCTCGAGTGATTGCCCCAGTTGGCCATCGGGACCCTCGGCCAGCTGCTGTCCATCGCCTGCCGCCGCCGAAGTCAGCCGACTCAACAGGTCCTGTAGCTCATCGTTCTCCGCCCCGGCTCTCGTCCAGCCGCTGTAGTCGCTCATCAATGAGGTCCTAAGCTTCCTTCCTCCAGCTCATCCAACGCTAATATTCCCTTCGTGTCGTTCCTCCAAGCCTGAAGCCGATATCCTGACGTGCCACCCGAAGTCGATCAAGTCGAAAGCTGAAGCGGGTGGATCCCAAAAGTGTGGGTACTGATTGGGAATTTCGAAACTTGATTCGATCGGCTTGAGAATTTTACTGACCTCCAACTGTCGACCAAGATGTTGAACTGATTGTGCCACTCCTTGAGGCACAAAAGCTCCTCAACAGATTTGGTTCCAGTGGCGACCGCTGCCTTAGAGAAGACTCGCTCGGATGCAGCGCTTATGGCGGTTCACGCGACGGTTCCATCCTCATCCAGCCTTCTTCCACTGCAATCCATCGCTCAGCTAAACCACGCATACCAATTTCTCTAGCCTAGATCTAGATGTGTTATTCGGTTGTTTTAGACAGCTTTGTCTATCAAAACCCAAGGCCAAATCTCGCCGCAGGAAATGGGCCACATCCTTAACGCCTACCCAACAAGCCGTTGTTCCTGAGACCGCTGACCTTGACTATCATCTGAATGTTCCGCTTGCCATGGCTAACATTATAAGTTGCTAACTCGAGTCACCAAAATTCGACCTTTATATCCTCCACAGGTTGACAAAGCATTACGGCCGAACAATGAGACGCCGTACGATCTACCTGGCGCCACTTGCGGAATCAAATAACTCCGAAGATTATCCTCGCCTGACCTATGGCTTAACGGCAAGATTATCTATGGTATCTTGATCAACTTGAAATCTCAAGCTCAAAACCATCGTCCAAAGCTTTGAAAGTACACTGTTTCCCTAGCTTTTTCATGAATCAATTTGATCGTGGCGGCCACCAAACCGTCCAAAGGTGGACTCGAAAGGTCAGCGCTTTCATACTTGGAACTATTTTCAATCAATGTCCGACACCTCTAACCGACCAATTGATTAACGATTCGGGTTGATACTGCTTGACATGCAATACATCATCATTGGCGTTATATTCCCTGGCCACGACACCTCGGCAGATTGACCTGTTCGACAAAGACGTAATCTTTTTCCCCATGAACAGGTCGAGCATGCATTGGGTTCTTGCTGTAATCAACAAGCGAAAGAAAAGGTTCGAACATTACGACGGCTTGGCTGGGCCAGACCCCGGCGTCGTTGAAGTACGCGAGGTCACATTTTTTTTGCTGACCACCACTCAAGTAAGGTATTTCAAGGACGAACGCCGGGCTGAAAATAACGAGGATCTAGACTTGGCCGAGTGGTCTGAATATCAACTTGTTCGTTTCAAAGAGCTTCAATTCTAGACTTCCTTTTATTCATTTTTTTGAACCTGTGTCCGAACTACGCGACCCATTTTTGTGGGGGGAAGGTTCCGAAACAGTCAAACAGCTCAGATTGTAGTGTGTTTGTTTGCCATTTCATGCACAGTCTGAGTCAAGATTTAATTGACACAGGCTATCAAGAAGCAAAGGCCGAGTCAGTAATGTTTGACTTCACAGCTGAAAACATGCCGTACATCAGTAACGTAATAGTCTTAGAGGTGCGCTGCACACAATATCTCTACAAGTTCTTGGCTCTCAGCACTCGTTTTTTGGTGTTCTTTTTCTGGGAGTCCCGACTTGGCTCGAGGATTCCTTCGTTTTTATTTTTTGATTGCTCATATCTATTCATGGAAAGATCGTCAGGAAATCAATTTTTCCACACCGGCTGTGCCACGGATCTCGTGGTAGGAGGTCGGAGGCCCTGAGGACGGCCAGCGACATCAACGGTGCGCTCCAATGACCTGCACGCCTTGTGCAGGCTATAGCTCCCAGATGATGATGGTGTAGAAGGAGAAAAATGAATTCCAATCCTCTTTACCCAAATTTAACTAGGCCTCGCGTCCCCGCTCCAGGCATTCGAGCCTGGTCGAGGTGTGTACACCAATCCTCGACCGCATCAACCAGCGGTGCTCGCGGGGCTTAATTAAGCTTGCTCTTTACCGGCATCCTTGCCGGGAAGAAGTACAAACTGGTGTTGCGGCGAGGTTCTAGGTCTGTCACTCCCGGTAGGGTTACAACACGTCTCAATAGCGCTGTCCAAGTTGGCGTTTCGCCCCGGTGTGAATTTCTGATTCATACTCAAGCCCTAACTATCCTTCCCTCCGCAGCCGCCAAGGTTTGCTGATCGGAAGTTGACTTCAATAAAGCTGTATCCTGACATGTTTCATATGCTGATCCCTGCCACACAGAGCTCTTCGAGATTATATTGAATTGCACCTGGTGTCCATAAAGGTCTACCAGCCGATAAGTCACTCCGACTCTTTCAAATCAAACACATTCGCAAATGCCTTGCAACGTTGCACGATCCCTTCCACGCAACTTATTGGCATGGTGCTGTTACATTGCCTTGAGTATTGTGTGGGCTCATCCAGCCTTCCCGGGCTCACCCGAAGGTCATGATCTTGCTCCTGCTATCCATTCAAGCCACACGGATTTTTTAGCACAATCTACCAACCATCATGGATTCAACCACGGAGAATTTGTGAATCACAAGCGGCCTCGGGAAAGTCAACAGGTACCTCACCAATATGAATTCTACAATATTGACACCCAATTGGCAGATCTGGATGGGGATCGTGGCTATCTGGGTAAGAGAAACAATTTGTCTGACTTGATTAATCCACATTCTCCGATTTTTATCAACTGAACGTTTTGAAATAATTGTGAAGATATTGAACCTGAGAATAGTATCAGGTCAACCCATGTGGCCAAACGACCAATGACAGTGCAGGATGTTCACTTTGCCACTCCAATTCCGCAATCATTAAATCATGGCTCAGATACTTCATCCCCCTTTGGTGCCACCATGTATGATGAGAGCGGGCTATCAGGACTCAAAGGTGAGAAACAGGAAGGAGAGAGCCCTCAGGGTTGATACATTGAAACTGATTTTTTGGTGATTGGAGTTCAAGACCACCTAGCAGGACATCAATTCAATCACCCCCAGGGTTCACTTTTCCCCTCCACATCATCCACTTCACTCCATCCAAATGTCTTCATTTCCGAGCCAATGCTTCCATTGATGCCACTCCATGAAGCGGGAAAGCCCTACAATGACAATGTGTCTGAGCTGCATAACAATTTGCTGTACTCTGGATTTGGAAAAATGACTGATTCAACATGGCTTTCATCATTTGGGCACCAGGTATCCACTGAACAAAGCATTGTTCAGAATATGCCAACTCCTGGGCAGCCATTTTCATCAATTTCATCCCATGGGTTTGAAAGTGCCCATGGTGATCTTAGTATGTCTCAACTCAGCATACAGCTTGACCACTTTGATGACTTGCTATTGCCTCCACTATGGGTGCATTCAAATCAGCCTGAACCACCATTAATCCCTCAGAAAAGTCCATTCCCGTTCCTTCTAGAGAATTCAGCTTTCCAATACAATCCACACAGCACACAAAACAATTTTCAAGGTCAAGCCAGTCATCAATTGTCTCAGCATCATACTTACAGTCAAGGCAAGTACACAAATTTAAATGAATTTTACGTCCATATTATCATTGCTGATTAATCTTTGGGAGTCATTGACAATAATTGTTTGTTTCTTCCTTCTACATTTTTTTTATCTTTTATTTCCAATGAAAATTCCTCCACCCTAGGGTTAGCAAGCAGCGGAAACTTACTTGCACATGATTGCACTGGCAATTCATCTGAAGAAATGGATAAGAATCATGGATCCATGCACCCAAACACAAAGTGGGATCCAGACCTAGCAAAAATCAATATTCCAGATGTTAGCAAGGATAATTATCTTCTGCTGAAATTTCACAACATTTTCAACCATAGCATCCAAGGTAAACTGGCTGCAAAAGCATTGCGCCAAGTGAATCTCTGTCGTGATGACCTCAAACATATACCAGTTGCTTTTTACAAAGAAGCCAAATCCCCCCTGTACATTATCAGGGTTTTGCGTGCTCCTGAATATCGCAATAATAACTCCAATAGGTCATTAGCAAGTCAGAATTGCCCACAAAAGATTTCAAATCAATTCTATGGCTTAATTCATTGGCTCCTCTTCATCAACACTGTTGTCTTGAGAAGTTTACATGCACCAGGTTCAATGAATGAAGAATCATATGAAGAAGATTCTAATTGTCGATTGATTGAGTGGTTCTTTGGGGAAACTTTTGAACCTTCAAAAAGCTGGCCTGTTGTGGGAAAAATTACTCCTCAAGTTGCACATGCACCGGGGGATCCCTTTGGGCCCATACAAAGAATCATAATAAGATGTTTATCATCACCATCCTATTTAAAAAGGGAGTTACAAACTGCAATTTTGTTAACTAGCCATTACTATAAGTATGAATCTCCTAAAATATGGGAAGCACTAGGAAGTGTTCAACTAGTTCATTTCAAATACCTCATCAAGAATGCAATAGAATCCAAAATGATAATTGGCAACAGGTTCTACAATGTCAACTGGATTGAAAAGCTTGGAAACTTTCCAGTTCGCAGCCTAAAGAGAATTCCCCAGGCACTCCAACATTCAAATTTCCGGAGCAACTTGATCTCAAAGTGTTACAAGGTGAAAACAGGAACAGAAGAAGAAAAACTTAGGAAATATATTCAGGAGATAATTTTACCATCTCACAAGAATTGTCCTATCATGGATCCTGACCGAGTAAGGTTCAATTCTGAAGACTATCCTGTCTTGATTGCAAGAAAAGGCCGCAATCCCAAAGGATTGAAACAAGGAATTGTTTGGCCTAGAGATTGTAAAACTGATAAGTCATTCCCCAAGAGGCAAGTAGATTCAAGGCTAAATAAATTCCTGGACCATTTAAATTTATGCTTCTCCAAAATGATGGAATGCAAAGAGCGCAAGGGAATTCAACCTGGTGATGGCATGGAGCATTCTTTCTTCTGCTGGCTTAAGAAAATCCTGTTCAACCCAAGTCAGAATAAACTACCACTCCTGGGAAATTTTAATTGGGAGAAAGAAAGACAAGTGGATTCATTTTCA
>SMGU01003882.1:0-21987 GCA_004348175.1 Puccinia novopanici
AAAAAAAAAAAAACAAACAAAAACAAAAAAACAATGGAATATGTAGTCGAGCTTGATTTTTTTCTGGAATAGACTATCGAAAAGATTCTTGAGCTGATGGACCAATCTCTCGGCGGCCTAGTGCCGTCCCAAAGCGAGATATTTTCGGTGATTCATGCGGTGCTGGATTCGGTGGGCTCATCGCTGACGGGTGAGCGGTTCGAAGCTGAGTGTTTCCAGAAGTGTACAAGTTGATTGGCAGAGAGCGGGATGATGAAAACCACAGGAAATGGGGTGACGGCTCTTGAGAAGACGGAAGAGTGTATGATGGGAGGATACGGGACGGAGATGATGGCGATGGAGGGAGGAATAGACTGCTTTCAGAGTGGCGAAAGGGGGGGGCGTTGATCAGCCGCTGGAATTAAGTGGGGCTGGCGGTGTCGCAGATGGCAGGGGTGTTTCGGTTTCCTCCGAGTGTGATGGCCCAAGTGGTGCGGTTCCATCTGGCCTACACTGCAACACCCCTCGGGACGCTGCCCCTCCAACTCGCCCAGTCTCTCCACCAACTCGCCGCAAGACTCGGCCCCGCTGCCGTCTCCCACTTCGAGGAACTCCAGCTCTTGCTCCGTGCCTTCTTCGCTCAACCCCTACTACCTTCCCCGCTCCTCTCGCCCCTCGTCGCTTAATCCTCGCGGACACGCTTTCCCCTGCTCCCGCCTTCTAGTTGTGTGTGACCAGGAACATCTTGTTTTTTTGGCTTATAGTGTTGTGTAGATCTGTATCCGTCTCTCTCTCTCTTTTTTTTCATAAACTTCTTTGTCCACCCCGTTGTGTTAATTTCTGGAAATAAAGTTATACGAACAAAGGGGATTCCTGCGCCAGATTTGGCAGGGGAGTGTGGAGCCATAAAGGGGGCTTAAGTGATTTGGTATTTATAGGGAATTCCCCCCGTCTTGAGTCCTTCGAACCCAAGAAAAACGCAACCGGAAACCATTATTATTAAAAATTTACTTTATAATCATGTCGACGAATGTGTTGCGAAGGAACGTAAATACACGAGCGAAGGATGGCGATCAGCAGGAGAAGAAGAGGAGGGTAGCAGCAGCAGCAGCCAGCACGGGGTCAGCAGGGAAGCCTGGGACGACGAGCCGGAGGATAGGGAACACGATGGTAGCGATCGTGTACTCGGCGGCCCTGAACCACTTCCTTCTTGCGCAGCGGGACGCCGATGGACCGCCAGCGACGGGCGCGGACCAGCCGGCCGGCCTGCCCTCGCTCCCACTGAGACACTCCTCCCTCGCCACCCTGCTCCCCCACATCATCTACGAATCCATCCTCATCGGCTCCCTCTCTCATTCCAGCCTCTCCTCCTTCGGCGCGTGCCTCCATCTCCTCAAGCTCCCGCTTCGTCCGTCCGATCCTTCTCTTCTTAGCCTTCCCCCTCAATTGATGTTGTTGTTGTTGTTCCACAGTCTCGACCGTTTATAGGTACTTCAACATCGGCTTCACTTCTGGTATCTGCCATTCGCTCGCATTCGACTTGGTCAACTATCTGGGCCAGTTCCTCATCTTCTACGTCCTCTCAACCACGCCTGTACCGTCACGAACGAGCGCCAGAAGCCGGAGGACATCAGGAGAAACGGAGCCGCTAGTGAATCCTGAGGGAGCGCCAGAACATGAAGAAGAAGAAGATGATGATGATGATGATGGCAGAGAACAAGCAGAGCAGGAGAGGGAGGTGTTGAGGGCGGGACAGAAGACGCAGAACCTGATGGTGATGAGCCTCCTCACCTGGCTCCTCATCAGCCTCCTCGACGGCCTCGTCTCGTTCGTCCTGGAGCGCTCCTTGAGTGCCCGGATCGAGGCGGACGTGCAAGAATACCTGGCCAAACTCAAGCTGGACCAATACTTTCTCCTGAAACCGTCAGCCAGCATACCACACACGCCCCCTACAATCATGTAAAAAGGCATTCAATCGGAGCTGATATACACACTGTTTCTTCTTCCTCCCTGCGTGATACAGATCAGAGACCACCGGCCTGGCGGAGATTCTCCGCGAATTCCCCGCGAAGGATCGGCCCATGATCGACCACCAGCTCCTGGCCCCAGTGGTCAACCTGCCGTACTTCTTCAGCTCGGCGTCGCTCGTCAGTCTTCCCTCGGACTTCATCCTGCTCGACCGTCTCCCCATGCTCTCCCTCCGTACCAAGACCCTCTGGCTCCTCGGCTTGGTCGGCCGCAGACTCGCCTACTCTGGCTTGGCTTGGTTCTTGAAAACTTGACAATAGAAAAATATCCTCTTTTTTTTTTTTTTTTTTTTATCTATACTATAATATGATGTGTTTTATAGAGAATGTTATTTAGACATGTATTTATCTACTTTTGTGTGTAGAGGAGGAGGGTCAGACGAGAAAAAGCAGTGTATCCAAGCGGCTGAGAGTAAAATATAATTCATCGAAAGTTGAGCCAGAACCACCACGTCGGAAGGAAATGGCGGAGTCGAGTCTGCAGAAGAAGATGTCGTCGCTCTCCTCACGCTCGATCCGACAAAAGTCATCGGCAATACTGAGCGCGAACAACAGCAGCAGCAACACGAGCAGCAGCCATCAGCACCACAGCTCGGTGAGCAGTGGGACGCAGCTGCTGGCCTCGAACAGCTCGAGCTATGCGCGATCGATTGCGGAGGAGGACGGGACGATGCTGTACGAGGCCACCTCCCTCAACCCATCATCATCCGCCACCACCCCGCCGAGCAACGGCAGCAGCAGCACCACCACCGCCACCAACAACAACATCCCCTCCAACTCCTCGGCCGCTAACTCGGCCACCACCACCAACACCGTCGAATCCCTCCTCGCCCTCGCCCATAAACGCATCACCACCCTCGTCTATATCAAGAAGGTCCACGAGGGCAAGGTCCATTGGTTCAACACCATTCTCCTCTCCCGCCCAGAACTCGAAAAATGGTTCGACCATCAACGCATGGTCACCAGGTCAATCCCCATCCTCCTCCTCCACATATCTGCCATCCCACTGACACTCTACTTGCTCTCTCTCTCTCTCTCTCTCTCGCTTTAGGACTACCAAATTCGCCATCTTGGGCCTCTCCTTATCCTCCTTACTCGACATCAATAACTTGCAAGACTTCCTCAAGGCCATGATCAACCTGCTGCAGGAATTCGAGTCCATTCCTAACGATAACTTCAAGCCCAGAATCACCGGCCTCTCGGTGAGGCTTTTCTTCCTTCCATCATGATATCAAAAAAAAAACAGAGTAGGTAAATTGACACGGGATTTGGGTCCAGAAAGGGATCTTTAAGCAGTCGTCCAAGTCGGCGCGCAAGTCGGCGGGCGGAACGGACTACTCGATCACGTTGCAAGACACGGGCGACACGTCGTTCATCTACACGCCGAACATAGTAAGCACGAGAGGGAGTGGAGATTCTTGTGGGGATGGTTCAGCTGAGTTTGGATGTTGGGCAGCCGTTCGATCTGGACTACTTCGAGGTGTGGATCACGTTGAGCGACATGCTGGTGGAGGTGTACCAGAAGATGATCAAGTTCATTTCGACCGCTGTGCCGGGAGTGGGGGCGGGCACGACGGGCGCGACAACCGCCGGCACGACGGCTGGGAGCTCGTCGTCGACCTCGCCCGTCATCGGCGGCCCCGTGCCCGTCAGTCTTGCCGGCGCGCTGCCGCCCGCCGCCGCCTCGGCCGGCCCGGGTCTGCCCTCCGTCGCCCAGGCCCCCGCCGCCTTCCACGTCCCGCCACCCCCCACACGCTCATCCTCCAACTACAGCATCGTCAGCCTCCATCAGACCTTGCTGAGCCATCAACACATCGAGCTCATCTCGCGCATCGACTCTAAACTCAAAGTACCGTCTTCTCTCTCTCTCCTGACACCCTACCCCCCCTCTCTGTGCCCCTCTTCTTGTTTTTGGCTCTCACGCTTCTCTGTCCTCTCTCTTTTTTTTGCGTCGTGTATAGAAGCTCATCGTCATCCTCACTAAAGAAATCGACGCCATGGCCCGCGCCGCTATCCGCGACGAACTCGCTAACCTCGATCCTATGCTCCTCTCCGCTACTACCGCCAACTCCCCTCCCTCCGCTACCGTCTCGCCCGACTTCAGCTCCAACCCCGAGTGGGACTGATCTTCTTTCTTTCTTCCTTCTCCTTTTTTTTTCTTTCTTTCTTTGTTGTTTTTTATCAGTTGTTGAGGGAGACCCACACCGGGTTGCTTGTATATCTGTGTAATGAATCTTTTTTTGGGATTTAATTCCAAACGATCCGGAAGCCTTCAACCTGTCATCGTCTAGTGGTTAGGACACCAGGTTTTGAAGCCTCTCCGAGTGTGTGTCCTGGTAACCTGGGTTCGACTCCCAGTGACAGGTTACATTTTTCTCCTGCTATCGTCTCGCTATTGTGGTGGTGTCTGGCTGCTATTGCAGTCTCCAGACAGGGCGAGTTTGTCTGTTTGACAGAGCAGGGCTGGTGTCATCATGTGGCTTCTTTTCCCACTCTGTATTTTTTGTTTTGCATCACCGGGTTGTGGCTTTGTTTCATAAAACATGACAAGCCCTGGGGGATGTGTGGACTATGATATTGGAGTCATTTTTTATGTTGAAATCCACACGATAATAAGTTGAATGATGAAAATGGAATTTTGGATCAAATATATTTAACTTGTTGCTCTACAATAGACAGAGAATGGGTCACAAGGTCAAGTCAGCAGGTCTCACCAGAGCAAGTTACCTCACAATGAATGGTCCATCAACAATGAATTCTTATCTGAATGTCTAGCTTTTATAACCCAACTCCTCCCAGATCAACCAACCTCTGAAAGACAGACAACCAATGCTGGCAAAATGACCAAGGCACATGGGCTTGAATAGTGTAAAAAGAAAACAAGTTGCATCTTTTCATGTCATATTCAATCATGGAAAACTTGGGTTCCCTCATTTTAAGGGAAAGTGGCCTGGATTGCTAGGACTCAGGGGGTTTTGCTAGTATGAGTTTTGATTGTGTAAGCTTAGGTCCATCCCAGCCTCCAACATTAAGAAGAGATATTTTTTATGGAGCAGCTGTCTCAGCCCCATGAGATGGCTGTCCTCAGAGGAATGGTGCACCTCATTGGGAGGACCAACACCATCAGAATCTGATGGAACATAGAAATGGAGAACATGACACACCCTTTTTACATGCAGTGTCTCCCAAATGCTGGGACATGATGCACACAAGAAGGAGGGAGACACTTTGCGTGTTCCAAGTCTAACGGGGCTCAAAACAGGCTATGGATGGGGCCTAGTACAGACATAGTGAAGAATAATAGAATATATCTTGGATTTCTCTAAGAAAGACTGGGGAAAATATCAACAAGTGGGACCACATCCCTACACAAGCAGGCCTTGTATATGTCCTTTAAAGATAAGAAGAGAGAATGGAAAGGGATGCATACATCCCTGCATCAAGCTAAAGCAAGTAAAAAGCCATGTTGGATAAAGAACAACTTAAAAGGAACTACTACATTGGCCTTTTCCCATGTCATCAGAGGTGTATGTGCATAAACCACTGCTCTGGTTGTCTCAATAGTACAGGAGCCCCTTCAGCTCAGTAAATCTGTAGCCTAGCTACACAAGCAATGAATCATAAATGTTTGAGAGGAAGATGGTCTTTTAGACAAGGCAAGAAACCCTCACCAAAATACCCGCAATACCCAAGCCAAACCTAGGACATGAGGTACAAGCTCCTCTCCTCTTTGAGAGGCCTGCTTCCTGCCCCCTCAAACCAAGGGATTGGGTGAAAATTCAAAGAGCTCTTTTAATGAGGAATGATTTATTGAATTTATCTTTCACTTGGAAATAGCACAATCCAAAAAGGCAGGGGAAACATGTTGAGCTTATGGATCTCTGGGCTCAAAGTCATGGTGGAAATGGATAAGGAGGAGTAAAAAAAGTGGGCAGAGACACTCAGGAGAGGGTCACTGGATTGGTGAGCCTGTGCCTCTAGAGTGGAGGCAGGATACAAGAGTGGTTTGTTAGAACATAGTCTATTTCTTGAAGAAAATCAACAAAGTTTAACAAGGGTCATCCACTGCACAAAAACATGCTCTGCAGAAAGTCTAAGGAAGCTTGGGGTGTTACTCCAACCTTTATCCAAGGGTGATTCACCCAAGCTTTGATTCAAAGTCACTGTACACACTGCACAGTGACTGTGCCAAAAAGTGCTCATATGTAAATAGGTGGAATTTGGAGGGAAACTTGGCTGGAGCATGCTGCATGTTCACTGCAGGCAGTTGAGCAAGTTTGTTTTTGAAGTGTGTTGCTTTTTTTTTATATCCTAAATCTCTAACACTCTAATCAGAAGAGGAGTGGAGTAAGCCAATATTTCAGCCTCCTCTGGATAGAATCAACAGAGGGTCCTGGTAAGAGTAATCTCTTTTAAAAGAAAAGTCCTGATTTTTTAGGCTGATAGCCAAGGATCTTTAAGAGGAAACCTATGTGGTTTGTTTGAAGTAGAAAAAAGACGGAAAAACAAGGGGATTAGAGTAGAAAAGGGGAAGAAACCAGTAGGTAGCAGGTGATTGGTTGAGAGAACCAATCCAGAGGACAGAAATAAGCAGAAGAGAAAGATTACTAGTGTGAGCCTGTGCCTCTATAGTGGCAACAGGACACAAATTTGGTTCTAGAGCTTGTGTATTTCTAAGAATAAAGAACAAGACAGTACAGGGCTACAAAGACAAACTCTTTGAGGCTCTGATACTCAACTCAGAAGAGTAGGAGCAAGCTGGAGTGTCACAGCCTCCTCTGGATAGAATCAACAGAGGGTCTTGGTAAGAGTAAAATATTTTGGGAGACTAAGTCCTGATTTTTTAGGCTGTGAAGCCAAGGATCTTTAAGAGGAAACCTATGTGGTTTTTTTTGTGATGGAGAAAACCACAGAAAACCAGAAAAGAAAACAGATTAAGAGAGGAGAGAAAGCAGGTAAGTAGTAGAGGAGTGGTTCAGAGAACCAATCCTGAGGACAGAAGAAAGCAGAAAGAAAAGATAACTAGGCAAATGGCTTACTGATAGGTTGTAGTGACACTGTTGAGTGGGAAAACTTCCTAGGAGTGAGGGATTTGTTGTTCCTTGGTTGATCTGATGTGGTTCTGGTTGGTTCTGGCCTGAGACCATCTCCACCATGTGGAGTGATTTGAGTTGCTATATTTTTCAGTTTGGCGACTGTGGCATATTTTTAGTGCCACTGATTTTTGAATTTTTGCACCGCAAGGGCTTGAATGAGGCTGAATGTTGGTGAAAGGTAACCCCTGAAAAAAAGGGGGTGTGGTAGAGCAGTTGTATTGCAATGCTCGGGGGATAAGCCAAGTTATGATTGTTGGGTATCACATGGATTTTCTGTGATACCCAACTTTGGCAATGCTATATCAGGAGCTACAGGGTTTGTAGATGTACAAATGGTTTAGCTCCCAAACAGCAAAATGCTTTTTTTAGACCCCTTTAGCAGCTCCGGTGGAGGTGCTAAACAGGGGGTTGGGGGCTAAATTTAGCATAGCACCATGATTTAGCCCCCGCAGTGGAGATGCTCTGAGGTTGAGAATTTTCAATGATTTCTATTTTAGAACTGGGTGAGCTTCAAATTGAATATTATTCAATATGGTGAATCAAACTTAGAAATCACTACTCATCAACCTTGAAATAACAGGCATGCAACATCATCACATCACACCTCAAATATTGTACATATGTAGAAAAATATGGAGACTCTCATTGTGAGGATTGTTTTTTATTCTAAAAAATCTATGAAAGAGAAAATTGAGGAATTATAATATTATATTTAAAATTGAAGAATCAGTTCACAACTTCTCTATATACAATGTTAGTCACACTGGGACTTCATTTAGGCCTAATTGGAATACTCTCAAGTGTGAGGGGTTTGTGACAGGCAAGACTGCAACATAAATTTTCCCATGTGCAAAAATGGGAGACTTCAAGATAACAGAAACATTGTTAAGGCTGTGGCCTTAGATTTTGTTAATAGTAATAGAAAAAAAGTGAACAATTGGGTATTAGTATCAATAGAAAAAAAATTGCCTCAATATTGCCACTACAGTGTAGTAAGACTTCACAAATTAAAATTTCTTTGTTTTGAAGCTTCCTACAATTGTGCACCCAGAAAATTTTGTGATGATCAACCTTGTTCCATTTGAAAGTCCTTTGCCAATGTTGAGGTTCCAAAGAATCATAATTGGCATACCTATTTTAAGTTTCAAAATGTGTGGGGAAAATCCCAGAAAGTTCAGTCAAACAAGAATTTCAGCTGGTAATGAGCCCAACACCTCTTCATCTGGCCAGTAAACTGAGGAAAACCTTTTTCCCATTTTGCTGAGAGATCTGTAAATCTTTTAATTTATCATTGAGGTGTCAACATTCAGAGGTGCCAGGATTGTGCAAGTACTCAGGTATTTGAAAGATGGAAAGCCTTTGGCAAGCTCCAAATTAAGGTCCTTGTAGACATTGGAAACTGATGCTTCAACCAAGTTTTGTTAGAATATGTTTTAAATTAATTTATTATTATTTAATGAGAGAATACTATGTTGGCTTGCTCTACATAGTAGCAAGCTGACATGGTTTCTGAATCAATTATGGTTTTAAGAAGGTAAGTATTTCTGATTCCCCCTGGACCATCAACAAAAAACATCTGGTTTGAACACTTTTGGTCCAATGACTCAAATATTGCATCACATATGTGCTTTCAACCCAAGTTTAAAGTGTTGATGCACTCTGGAATTGAGGAGGATTGACTGGTCTCCAATTGGCCAGGTACTTTCTGAATAGAATTGAATTGTTTAGCGCCAGATGCAAGACCCACAGCATCCCATATTTCTCCCATCTCCTCAAGTATTTGCACTAACAGTTAAAGACGGTAAGATTTCACAAGTTTTTTTTGTTTCCCCCTGGACCATTGACAAAAAACATCTGGTTTGAACCCTTTTAGTCCCATGACTCAAAGATTGCATCACATATGCGCTTTTGACCTGAGTTCAAATTATGTATTAGTAGAATTGAAAAAATGAGGTTTAGCTGATGGCCTGTCTTGAAAACAGCAGCTTCCCTCAAAACAAGAGCACATTGGATGAAAGGAGAAGGTTGAATGTTAGCAATGAAAGAATTGTTAATCAGTGGATTTTGCTGGACTGCTGTGCATGGAAGGGCTGCATGGACTGTCTTGAAAATGAGAAAGTAAATAAGGTGCTATGCAATGCTGAAATCATGTTCCAGGTGAAGAGTGCCAGTTTGGGTGGAGGGGTAAAGATGAAGGGGGAAATAGAAATTCCACAGGAACAGAAATGGAAATGGGTAGAGAATGAAGGATATAATAATGGTAAATGCTGGTGCTTGGAGAGAGGGAATTGTATGGGGGAAAGTTTTAGGTGGTAGGTGATTGTTTGATTCCACAGAAGTGGTAACCTTTGGGCTGAGTATTTTGCAAGCTATTGTTTGATTCCATGGAAGTGGTAACTTTTGGGCTGAGCTTGTTGCAAGCTATTATGAAATTAGAGGGTATTTGGCTCTCTGTCCTGCTTGCGTGGTGTGGTCTTGACAATACCATATAAGGCAATATTGTCATTGGTAGAGCTAAGACTATTTTTTATTTATTTAAGGGTGCTGGTTAATAATAAGTCTTTTAGTTTTGCGGGGCATGTTCTGTTAAAGTAATTGTTAATTTATTGTCTATCTAGAAAATCCATTTGATTTCAACCTTGAATATATTAGGCACACAACCCAATTATACCACACCTATGTATTTTACATGGTTATAAAAAGGAGGAGAATCTTATGAGGACCAACAATTTAATTTATGAACTACTCTTGTCATGATAAAAAACTCTTCAGAGAAAAATGAAATTGCAATAAATTGGCTTATTTGGAATTGAAGCCTTTTGGACATGCTCACTGTCTCTAAGTCTGACAGGATTGGCTCAGCATGGTGTGGAAAAGGAAGGTAAAGAACCAATGGTGATATTGCTTGTATTTAGTTTAATTATATAGACTAAATACGAGCTGGAAAAGATGTGGTTGAGAAAATGAATAAAAGAAATAGCATGAATAAAATCACAAAAAATCAATGAATGTGACACTTCTTTGAGACTAGAAGTAATAGAAAATGCTAGACAGAGGCAAGCTACAATGCTGTGATATCTCAGTACTATCATGTTAATAAGAATGTAGTCTACCACAATGTATTTGATGTGTTATTGGAAAGAAATGAATGGGGTTCAGGAATGAGTAGAAGAAAGAAGAAATTCAACAAAGCATTAGGGCCATTGCTGACCTTCTGATGGCAGTTCACTGAAAATGACATCCAGTTAGTCATGGCACTTGTAGGGTAGTGCCTAGAAATTAACAGCTCTGGTGGCAGCAAAGGTGTCACATCCCTTGACTGATATCTGCCAATGTGATGATTACAATAAATAGGCCAGTTCACATAGCTGCTTGCTTGCAGTTAAAAAAAATTGACAAGCCACATTTTAAAGAATTTGAAATAAGGTTTGGCTGTGAGCTTGCTACATTTATGGTATTCAAAATTTGGACATAAAAATTGACATAACATCAAAGTTTGATTTTTTTTTTGCAGGGGATTGATTGTCAATAAAGTTTTATGAATTGTGACACTTCCCTGTGAGAAAATTTTATGGAAATGGACCTTATGATTTTACGTTTGAATTTTGATCAATACCATAATTTTAGCCATTTATTTTATGCAAGCAAGCAGACTTGATTTTACAACATTTGCATAAAAATGCCCCATGTGAACTATAGCCCAATCTGTGTATCACAGCTTTTTAGTGGTATGGGTGCATCAGCCATGAAAGACCAACCTCACAAGAGGGCTGTGACAAAAACGTGAAATGAATCTCCATTCAGCCTCCCTCTCCCTACGTCAAAAGCAGCCCATGTGGTTTGGGACCTGACATTAATGAGGGTCACCTGTCGCCAGCTTGGGTAACGATTTCAATGACTAATTTAGGGATGATAGATGCACATGTCTACCTCATACCTTGGGCGCGTCCCGGCAAGAGCGACAAAGCACTTTGAGAGAGGCGAATATTTTGTCCCCATCGGGAAGGAAGGAAGAAGGCTGAGATAGAATACGAGTTTATTTTTTGAGGTCATTCGAGGCAAGCCCGACCGACCCAACACATATTAGACATGTCATAGAGCCTGACAAAGGCTAGAAAGGGGGCTTCACACAAGCAGGCGCGACCAAAGGAGCGTGCACAAAAGCGGGTGGATGATCAATTGCGGGCAGCTGTCATTCGTCGGCTTGTTGTCACGTCAAAAAACAAACATTTTCATGAGGGGTAATTGGGCATGGTTAAGCTTTCTCTGCGCGGGCGGCTGCGAGTGCCTTCTGGGTTCCGTGCTTAGCGAATTTCTGGTTCCTGTGAAAGAGGCAGGAACGAGTCAGGTTCCCCTCTCATTAAGAAAAAAAAAAAAACCATCTTGACTGCGTCAAACTCGAGCCGGAGATGTATAGGACGAACCTTCGGAACTTGGGGTCAACCTGCGATCATCGGGCGTGGAGAATCATCATCAGGTGTCAGTGAGTGAATCCAGCTAGGAGGACAGCGCAATGAGGAGACTTACACCCTTCAAAGAGGGGTATCGGCAACGTTTAGGCCGGTGGATTCCATTCTTATGAGCCTTCTTGTTTTGGTTGTGACTGAACAAAAAAGAAATGAAAAATGGTGTTAAATTCCGAGTCCATGCAGATGTGTGATGGCTGCGGCTCGAGGGCAGGACGAGCGGTTTGTATAAGGGGCGACGAACTTGGTGTGGTTTTTTGATTTGGCCATCGGAAAGGATCAATAAACGGCACGATCTTCTGTTGACGGAAAAGGGGTAAAAAAAAGAAGTCAGTAGATGTTAATGGAGGCCTTTCTGAACCGACGAGCGCTGGAGATGTGCCGGGATGCGGAGCGAGACGTAGCATTCACCTTGGAGTGTTTTGAGGAAGTTGTTCGGAGGGCCGGCGATCGACGAGTGACACACCAATGGGGCTTCACTATCCAAAGGGCCGGTTAGGTTTCCGAGTGCTGGGCCGGTCATTCGGCTGCTTCTCACCACCTTAAACCTAACCCTGGGAACCCGCGCCTACCTGCAAAGAAGCACAAAAAACAATGACCTCGACGGGGATCGAACCCGCGACATACTGCGCTCGAGTGAGATGTAAAGCAGGCATTCTACCACTGAATTACGAAGCCCACATTGAACGTACGAAGCCGCAACAGGCATTACATACGCAGCCGCAGCTTTCACACTAGAGGAAGGGGTGGTTGAACTTGATTCAAGTGTCTGCAAGCTATATGTATTGACCATCAACTAATGCTCAGCTTGGATGGAGCATGTCACAGTAATGAGCACTGTTCCAAAGAGAAAATTGGAATTGAGAAATCAAATTCTACAGGATGTTGAGTAATTGACCATGTATAAACAAGCTTGATTTGTAAACCAGAGGAAGCTCAGTATTGCGTGGGATGGTCAAGTTCACATGTGCAGGCTTGAGAGAATAGTTTGGCACCCCAAGAACCTATTGAACAAGAGGCAACAAGTGTGGTCAGATAAGGTACTAAGGGGGTGGTCATCATGGGACCAAACACAAGCAAGAAGGTCAAGGGATATAGCTATCAGAATGATGATTGAGAAAACAGTCCAAGAAGAAGATGAGTGAAGAAAAACAGAAAAAGAGAATGGAAAAACAAGGCATATATGCTGTTGCCATTCTGTTCTCCTTCCGTCTCTCTCAGTCCTAGTTCTTAGCTTGTTCTTCATTATGATTTGTCTGCCTTTCCTCACTCCAAACAATAATAAATCATCATAGCAGAGCAGCAGTATATTGACATGTCACAAACATGTAGTCAAAGAACCTTGTTGAGTAGCCATTGACCAAACCATTCTAGTCTCAAAAAGTAGTTTGGTCAGGTCTGTTCTCAATGGCTGCTCATTTCCTTTTGACTTGATTTTATTCATCATGATTTTCCTCACTCAGTTCAACAACCACAGTGTGATGATTAGTATTGGGCCTTTCCAGCTTGGCCTGATGACAAAGAAATCAAATCAAGGATCCTTTTCCTTCATTTTCCATCCCACATCTCTTGAGCCTCCTCAAAATCTATCTCAAGTCTCGTCCTCCTCCTCATCTTCAGATACACATAGAAAAGGCTCAAGTTTCAACATTTGCACGGAGAGGTGGAGCCTTTTAAACTTCAGCTCATACATCTAAAATCACCCCACTAATTTCTCTGACTGTCTGGCTTGATGTTTCTTTCCTCTAGTCTTATCTGGTCTTCGATTCTTTCTGTATCATTGCAGAGCCTGGGATATAACTTGTTGCAAGATGGAAAGCAGAACCCTGAGCGCGGCCATGGAGCTGACTTTATTAAGCTCCGGAGGAAAGCAATTGCATGAGAGAAAGTTTCTCTTTTCTTGCGGTGTGTAGCATTACAGCCGAGTATAAAACGTACGAGACGACGAGAAGGGATAGGGTAGGAAGAAACAGTGGTAAAGAATTACAAGGGACTGAGAGTGATAGTGAGAACACAAGAAGAATTAGAGGGAGGAAAAGTCCCACTCATGGGCGAGGGCGTTGACGATGAGGTCGACTTTATGTTGAGCGGTAGGCCGGTCGTTTGCGCAGCCCTCGACGTAATACTTCAACTTCCAGGCCTCGGTGCCGCTGGTGCGCAAGGTAGCAACCACCTCGCCGCCTTGTCCTCCGACATAAAAGGTGATCATCTGGTCGCTGGGTGATGAAGGAAGATCGGGCAAGCATTCGGGGGGATGACTGTTGTCATAGGATATTGTCAGGTCTCGAATGCGAGTGATCGGGTAGCCCGCTAATGTACTCGGAAAGCGCAGTCGAGACAGCATGGTCGATCGATCCAAGGACCCTCCGGCTGGCTCTCCAGCTGGCTGTTCACCAAAGCGCAGCTTTTCGAATTTCTTGTTCACGGCAGAGGGATCCTTGCAAATGAAATAGCTGTTATTCGTTGCAAAGTAGCCATAACTGGCGGCCGAATACCAAAAACACATCAGCACCTCACTATACGATAAAACCAACAAAAGTGATGCAAACGTTTTATAAATTGTTTCCAAATAATCAGCAACAGTGCTTCCGCGCTGAGCCAGTTCAGTGGCAAGTTCTGTCCACACCACTATCGAAGCAATCCCATCCTTGTCGAAGATCCCCGTCTCAAACATGTAGCCAAGAGCCTCCTCATATGCAAACAAGACTTTGTATCCTTGCTGCTCCAGATTCAAAGCTTCGTTTCCAATATTCTTGAACCCGGTTAACGTTTCTTTGAACTTAAACCCTTCACGACGAGAAATCTGAGCCAGAAGATGAGAGGAAACGGTCGAAGATAACATCGCAATACGATCTAGCTCCGCAGAATTTCACATGAATAGCATTACTAAGGCTTGAAAGAATTAGGGAATCCTACCCAATGGCTTTCCCAATTTCTTGTAATTTTGCAACGTCCAGCAAGCGAGGATAGCCCCGATCTGATCGCCAGAAAATGTGTTCCATGTAGATCTAAGACCAGCATGTTAGTCGGCGGAAGGTCTCTAAGGTTGTAAGCAATATGACCGACCCCGTCCATTCGGCAGCACAAAAGCGATCGGCATCGGGATCATTGGCTATGATCATCAATTTCTGATCATGATCAGTCTCCAATGTCTTTTCGCCCATGCTCATGGCCATGTCGAGCGCGCCCTTCTCCTCAGGATTCGGAAACTTGACAGTCGGAAAATCGGGGTCTGGGTTTCTTTGCGATTCAACAGGAAGCCAGGCATGAGGTGGGATACCTGCGATTTCGATGCAAGCTCGACTGGCGAATGGAAAGCCAACACCATGCATTGGTGTGTAAATGAATTTCAATGGAGTCTTGGAGTTCTCTAATCTAGACAAAGAAAAAAAAATGCAGATTGATAAGTAATACAGTCCGTTGAGATGAAATGAAGGACTTTCTTTGGTTCATTTATGGAAGAAAGCTAGTCACTTGGAGCATCTTGCCAACACAGAAATCGCGTCGAAATACGCGTCTTGTAGTTCTTGGGTTCGATTGATAAGTAGAGCCTCAGACATCTGGGGAGTAGGCTCTGTGCACCAAGCCTCCTCATCTATTTCCAAATTTTGTTCAATAGATGCAGCGATACCTTTGTCATGAGGAGAAATAATCTGCACAGCGTTCGAGTAGTATCTGAGTCAAATGAATGAAGTAATCAGCGCGATGCAAGTAGATACTGAGTGACTTATCACCAAGCCAAACTCACAGCTTATAACCATTATCAGCGGCTGGATTGTGGGAGGCAGTGACCATGACACCAGCCGCGGCTCCGATGTATTTGACCGCAAACGGCTACAAGCAAAGCAGGATACAATTACATGAGATGATGTATGGCACTATGGATTTTCCCCTTGACGTACGACCATGGGTGTGGCTACAGGCCCGTCTAGAAGACAACATTTGAAGCCTCGCCTAAGGAAGGCCGTAACAGCGAGACGGGCAAACCTGGCGGAATTATGACGATGGTCATGGCCAACCACAATGCCCTTCTGGGTAGCATTTGGGACATCCTTGATCAAATATGCGGCCAAGCCTTAATATACAGCTTGCATCAGATCCCGAGGAATGGGAGGAAAAAATTAGGCTGAGGCCAGGAATATAATAACCTTGACTGGTCTGAATCACAGTGACATCGTTCATTCTTGAGAATCCCGCCGACATGTGCGCCCTCAGACCTGGTTTGAATTTGGGTACAAGAAAATGACATTAGCAACAATGTAAAGAAACGGCCTTAGAGGCTTAGTTGCAAGCTTGAAGAGTTCGTGACACTATCACTAGCAGATTCAAAAAGAATCATGGTGCATTTGTTGGTATGGCAGAGTACTGACCAGCAGTTCCAAACTTGATACGCTGACATAATCGAGAGGCCAGTTCATCATGATCGTTGGCTTGATGCAGTAGTTCAATCTCTTTTCTAGTCACGGGGTTCTGAAAGCCATCATATCCCGTCAGGATTTATTGGGTAGAATGCTATCTTGGCAGAAGATCCAAAAGGGATGACCATAATGACAGGAAAGATAGGGACGATCGGGAAACGGTGACGGGGACCTGATCAACTTGAAAGCATTCCACATACACGACTGGTAAATGAAAAGCCAGATTCAATAAAAAATACCATTGTATGTCTCGACAGCGGTAGGAAAGGCACTGCTAATAGACTTACTCTAAGCGCAACCAATCTTGGACCAGCGAATCTAGCGTCAGGGCTGTGAGATTGATTCATCATGAAGTTTCAGTTGAGGTTGTGCAAGTGACCAATGGCCAGCTTCGTGGGTCTGAATAGGGGTACTTACTAGATGGATGCGATGCCATGACGTATTACGGTGATGCTGCTGATACCGACCATGACGAGTGATAGCAGCGAGGGGGACATGTCACAGGGCTTGCACACTGCCTGTTGTCACAGATTTTCATGTCATTTTTCCTGAGCGTTAAGCAACTGCTCCTCTGATGTGGGCATCAGCCGCCGGAAAGGTTCCCCCTTTTTTAAAAAAGACAAAAAATGTAATTTTGCCGTTGGCATTGCACAGTATGAATATCATGATATCTACAACTTGATTGAATTGTGAGGGATTGAGTTATCAGTACTTATTTTTTGGGGTAGCTAAGTTCTGCAAGTATGTGCATCCAACTAAAGTTTGTAATGTGATGGCAGAGGGAAGGGACAGGGTTGTCAACTATTTTTAACATTGATTATAATTGGACAATGGGTGTTGAAATGTGAAAGATTGGAAGGGCTTAAGTAGATGACTAATAAAAGGGTTTGCAAAGGAAAAGGAGTGTAGTTGTCCAGTTGGAAAGGGGTAGCAGCCAGGGGTTGGGTCTGCCGGGATTCAAACACCAGACTCATTTCTCTCTTTGAAGTGATCTAGTATTTTGTTGTAGGGGTGACACAGAGCTTCCACGGGTGATGGTTACTGCTAGGCCATCAAGACCTGTTTCTCTCCTTGGAAGGTATAAAAAATTGAGTATCAACTTCAAGGCAGAAACCCACAAAACTTGACTTGAATTCTTTTTTTTATTTCCAAGTTCCTGCCAAGAATTAAATTAGTTTAATTTTATGGTGTAAAAACATCTTGTTATAACAGCTCCATAAATGGATTATGAGATGCATGTCACATTGTCAAAGAAACTCCTTGACAAATGTACCACCAGCATTACTGGGCCTCTGTGCTACTGGGCCAAAATAGTGTAGCATAGCAGTTTTTGTTTTTGTTTTATTTTCCTCCACCAATGCTGTAGTGTTAGTGGCGCTACAGGCTGCTATGCCACAGTGTTTGTAGTGGCTATATTCCACTACAAAATGATGTAGCATAGCATAACAAGGCCTTTTTTTGGCCCTGTTCTGTTAGTGTTAACAGAAAACAGCTAAAAGCTATGACAAAAGTTGTTAGCTGTTAGTGGTTTTACTCTGGATAATGCTACAGTTAGTGTAGCAGGCCCAGCACTGAGTTGTGATAAGGGTGCTATACTGATTTGCTTGTCCCCACTGTGAAGCCCCTCTTGTGGACTTCACAAAGACATCACAGATTACATAATCATAGTCTGACTGCCACATTGAGTCTCAGCTCCCCCTTCCCCCTGGCCTAGATTGGTAGATTTCTTCCCTCTCTGGTGCTATATGTAGGTTTTCAATTCACTTCTCTCTCCTTTCCTTTCTTCTTTCTCATGGTCTAGTTGTACTTACTGAGATTTCTTACCTCTCTTGTGCTATCAATTCACCCCATCATTGGGCCTAGAAGTTCTCTCCCTGGCTCTCAAGCCTGGTATTTGCTGCAAGAAAAACTCTCTCAACTGTATGCAGTTGACTGAGTTTTTCTTGCTGTGATTTGTCCCTCAAGAACAAACAATGAAGAGTCAAAAGCCAACTCTGACACCCACTTCCTCTGGGATAATGTTTCCTTTTTCACTGTTGTTCAGGATTTACAAAAAACCCCAAATTTTTTCCTCCCTGTCCTGGGTTGCTGCCCCACAAATGCCTGAAACCTTCCTCAATTCCTGACATGAAGCCACGAAGGTTATGGCAACAAAAATATGTGTAAATGTTGTGCCGGGGGGATAGCTTGCACCAAAAGCCCTGATATTGTGATATGATTGTGATCATCAGCCTGATCAGCCTACATTGGCCCCCTCACTGATGCTTTTGATCTCCTTATCCTATGTTACTTCTAAAGATAGGCATTTGGCACCTGGTACCTACATGATATTTTAGCCCAACCAGGTGCTTGATACCACACCCCTTCCACCCCCTAGCACCTTGGGTACCTTTGAGTACCTGTGAGTAGCAAGAGGTACCTGTGGGTAACTTCAGTTTTTATACAGGTACCTGTGGTATGGGTAGGAGCATAGATGGTGAGGCTGGAAGGACAAGGTTGCAGGTGTTTTAGAATTTTTTTGGGAGTCATTTTGATCATGATCCTGATCAAGAGGTCAAGCTCTCTTAGATGTACAGGGTGAATCCAGGGTGGTACACTTGGGATTACCTGGTGATCATTCCTTTTCCCACACCCCAAGGCAATAAATACTATGTCTGAGAATGTGTCTCTTCACCAGACAACACCAACTGAGAGAATAATAGGGAAGTTCATGAACTGCTATTGTTAAAAATATGCAGCTGTTTTTAAGCTGCATCAGGAAAGTTTACAGTAGGTTTATGCACGGTGAGCTAATTAGCTTTGGCTGGAAATGCCTGCCATTTGATGCTTGCTGACCCAATTAACTTTTTTGCAGCATCAGCAAACGAGCAGAAACCATCAAGCCTGGATCAGCAGTTCCTGAACTGCCCTATGAACTTCCCTAATTGGTGCTCAAAATCATGAAATGTCAATCATAACCACATAACTCAGGATTTGGGCAGGGGATTTTAAATAGAGCTTGATGCATTGTGAAAGAGCCCTGAAAAAAATTATGCGAATGGTCTTTATGATTTCATGTCTGAGTTCATCATAAGTGCTTGATGAAGTACATATTAGGAATTGCTCTGAGGCCAGCTCCATTACCAACACAAATCATTGATTCAGATGAGAACATATGCTCTCCTACCTTGCAGAATCAAGCAGCTAAAATCAACTTTTTACAGAGACAGGCACAAGAACACTGTAGCTGGCAAACTGCGCACAAAACCAGCTGCATTAGAGGTTGTTGCTGTTCACATCAATCACCACAGCAATAAGTGGCTCCACCTTGGTGGATGTCTTCTCTAACAAAGGGCCATTGCATACAAGAAGCAAGATCTGATGGCCAAACATTGGAAGAATGAAACTGGTGCAGGGACCAATTGGAAAAATAGTCCATAAATAATTGAAGAGATCCTAGAGCTAATATGTCCATGCTAAAATCACATAGATGGTATCTTTTTCTGAAAAGGAAAGTGTAGTTCCCATGCATGAATTCAAATACACAAATCCTACTGCCCTCTACTCCAAAGGAAATGGTAGCAGCAAACTCAAGTATTCTTGAGATTGGGATTGAAGTGGGGTTGTTCAGAAAAACCTATCCCCTCTTCTTTTTTCCTACTCATCCCCAAACTCCTTATTTTTTCTTATTCTTATTTTGCAATCAATTCAAGATCATTTAGACTGTAAAACTGCACCTACCAATACTCAAGTATCTACAGCTACATCATCAAACCAATAACAATATGAGGCTTGCAGTACTTATGCTAACTAATCCAACTCTAATGAAACACACAAGCCCAAGAAAGAGAATGATAAAAGGAAACTGTCAATTGTGACTGAATATGAATTGGGCACCAAGAAGAAATACATGTTTTTGAAATTTAATATAAAACAATTGATGAATTGGTTCAAATGGGACAAAGATAGAAGTCAGAGGCAGATGAATATAGGTGATTGCCAATATGAGTACCAATCAGCATGAGAGAATCAGAGGATCAATTGGGAGAGATAAAACTTTCAGATGGAAATTCAAAAGGAAATGAAGAGCACACAAGATGCAGGCTCACCACAATTATATGCACCTCCAGTGGGAGAAAGAGAAATAGCCTGGTTCACATGGGACCTTGAAAACCATTTTTAAACCACATTTCATAAAACATTTTGACATTTGTTTTAAGTGCTCAGAGTGCTCCAAAAAAGCTGAATCAGATGACCAAATATTTTCATGAGGATTTTATGTTGAAAGGGGTTCAAAGCTTTGTTAAAGGTCTCAATGTGAACTGGGCTAATATGAGCAAGAGGGTCAAAAATAAAGAATGAAAGGATTCATTGAAACAACTGAGACAAGAGAAAATGCAGTTCATGACTTGCATGTGGTTACAGGAGAGGAAATACTTGACTGAGATAGAATAATTGTTGAAGCTTGTCTTTCAAAAATGATTACTTAGCTCATTTTCTTTTCCACATTATAACTAAAAATGATGATTGATAAATTTTGGTCACCATTATTTAGACACTCAACTACAGCATTTTTCCATTTTCCATTTTCCATTTTACTTGATTATTTATTTATTTCTCATTGCTACCAATTTTTTTTTTTTTTGTATTTTTTTTTTCAACACTATCAATAAAGCAGTGATTATAATACTTTGTTTTGGTTACTTTTCCTGATTCACATTTCAATTGATAAAAGTTTGCATTTCAAGTTAGACAGAGATGAAATTTGTATTGGAACCAATAAGAAGAAAAAAAGGTAGTAACAGACACAAAAAGAGATAACAGACCAAAAGAAAGAGAAAAGAATGCAAAATCAATCACCAGTATTCAATGTTAAGAATTCCACATGTGTAGTTATACGCAAGACAAGTAGTTTTACTTTTGGTTTGGAAGGCCTTGGATTCAGGCAAAGTTTTGATCTTCTGGCCATTTGGGTTCAACATCCAACACATTTGAGGCTTCCAATTCATGCCATGAGTCCCCCAGAAATAATAGCATGTTGTGTAGAATAATAAATGCATACATCCACCTAAATTATTCCCACATGTGTGCCTTATTGAAGATATGCAGAGGCATCTCTTTCAGAGAAGCCCAGGGAGAATTCAGTACCCCTATTTTGTGTTCATTACACACAAAATATTTGGATAAGCATTGTATGAATTCCATGTTTTATTTTGTGTTGGATTGGGGTGCCTTGTATGGGGAAATGGATGTTGTGGTCAAGCCTTATGCAGAATAAGTAATTATGTCTTGATCTTCAAAGTAACCATGTACATTAAATCAGAATCTTGAATAAAATAATCACAAGCTTCTTGAAAACCATACTATTCCACAAGATCTTGGCCATCCTGTTATGAAAGAGGCTATTTAGCAATCAGCTGTTATGCAAAGAGGTTATTTAGCAATAAAAATCACATGTTATATGACAATTTATGAGATGCTGCTTCTTGCAGTCACATAAAGCTCCTCCATTGAGTCTGGGTCTTTGGAACAGAACAATTGTAGTACTGTCCACAAATGCAAAAGATCCCTTGAAGCCCTTGATTTTCATGACCTCTGATATCTCTTGGTGTCTTTGACTTGTTGGCCATACTACATGGGTGTTACCAAGCAAGTTGATAGCTTGAATTACTCACCGGCTGTTTTTGATTACTGTTCCACATGCAATGTTCAAGTTCTGATTTCATCCACCAACAGAAACACCATTCCCATAGAAGCCAAATTGTGAAAGAGTCAAATCCAATTGATTGGCCACTGGGAGCTGAGAGCAAAATCTCAAGCTGTGAAAGATGGGGCTGTCCTGGATAGATTGGAGAAACCAGACAAATCCTTGCTTTTGATGTTCACACAACCTGTTTGACATCATAGTCTTGCATTTCAAATAGTTGGCCAAGGTCAAATAAAATGTGGAGATTGGGTCCACTCCATGCATTGAAATATTTTTTGGTGAGTATCAATCCTACCAAGTCAAAAAAAAAAAAAA
>SMGU01003891.1:0-22761 GCA_004348175.1 Puccinia novopanici
ACCTCTCACGCCAAAAAGGGGACATTAGCCGCAAGCCCCTCCTTTGGAGGCTCGCTTCGCAAGCCTCCAAGTCGGGGCTTGTGTTAAGCTAGCTCCTCCCCTGGGATGCCGGTGAAATCTTTTCCTCACCACTTTTCATCACCAACAATTTTCTTGTGATCTCTATTGTCTCTTATTCTCTCATCATTCTTTTGTTTTATTCTTTTTCTCTGACATTGTTTCTTATTTTCCCGACATCTGAAATACAATACCACTTTTCATCACCGACATCCCAGAGCATAAGAGGATGAACAATCACTACCTCAACAGAATACTTATTCAATAGAGCAATCTTGGCGCCACTGAATCAGGATACAAGACGAATCAATTCTTCGATATCCGCAGGGCTGTTGACAAGGCAAATGACTTGTAAATCCATCGATACACCTGATGATCCATTAGACTCTTTGTCTGCCGAGAGTCTGAACCGACTAAATCTCCCAGATTTTCCAGAGCACTTGTTGAACATAAAGGTGGGAATGGCAGTGATGCTTCTCAGGAATCTCAACATCAAGGAGGGGCTGTCCAATGGAACACGACTGGTGGTCATAAGAGCTTCGCAGCGAGCACTTGTTTGCCAGATCATGACCGGTCCCTTGCGAGGAAAAGAAGTGATTCTTTGTAAAATCCTGCTACATTACGCGGGTGATGCTACAGCCAAGATATCATTTTATAGATATCAGTTCCCGGTTGTGTGCAGCTTTGCTATGACTATTAACAAGGCCCAAGGACAAACGCTACAAAAAGTAGCGGTAATACTGCGAACACCGGTTTTTGCACATTGTCAACTCTATGTCGCGCTCTGAAGAGTGACTAATCCGAAAAACTTGGCAGTCTTTCAACTACGCACCAGGTTGTTGACGAGTGTTGTACACCATGAACTGGTGAATTCATAGTTGATTTTGTTGCTAAACAATTATATTATAATGGGAACATTGGTTCGCGTAGGAAGTGTCCTTCTCCGGCTTTGAGTAATATAACACTTGGATATAAATTGTCAACTGGCAAGCCTTTCAGAGTTATGTAGTGAGATTGATCCCTAAGCATTTCTCTTGCTGGTGCTAAGTGAGGCCAAGATGAACGGCCTATAAAAGTAGATGGTAAATCAAGTCTTTTATAGGCCAATGGTCGCGTCTTCTGATTTGGAATTGGTTCTGTTTATTAGTGGGAATCTAACGGATTAGGCTTCCAGATGGAAAGGAACACCGAACTGGACACGTATCTTAGTGCACAAGCATCACTCCTACGGCTTCGGCGTCCGTGTCGAAGTGGATGGCCATCAGTCACAGGTAGAAAGAATAAATTCCGAAATCTGCACACCCCTAGCATTGATAACAGAGGTTGAATCCTCATACCAACGCTGCTCCTGTTAATATCCCTAATAGATTATAGCAATTAAATCGTCAAAGGCGCATTTGCTCTATGTAATACCAATGTAAGAGCTGATGTATATCTTCAAGCGAGGTGGGACTTGACGAGGAGGAGCCGAATATTATAGCTTTTTGTATTGAAAAAACATCATGTTGGACATCCGCGCGCTTGAGTTGTGGATTAGCATAACAATCTATAATAATATATTTCGAGCTATTGGTTCAAGGAAAAGGAGCAAAGGTTGTGACTGATAGTAGGCAAATTCTTAGGAATATGTGCTCGAGCCTTAAGCGTATGTAGAGGAACATGGAATGAAAATCGTCTTCGATTGAGCGACCTGCAGGCCAGGATTCAGGCGAGTGAAGAGTACCAGGGTTTGACATGGGCTTAAGTGGCATGTGAGGTGCGAATACACCGTCGCGGCGCTTGGCACGTATGAACTCGGCTTGGAAAAGATCTTGACTCGCCGAAATCGCCAGGCATAAGCTCTAAGCCCATTAGAAGTGAGTTTAAACGCGTCGCGAAGCAACCGCTGAAGCCGGTTCAATGCCGATGTCCGCGGGGCAGCCAAGCGGACATCGGCACATGGGACTAGCCAGCGGACCTTCCCACTAGCCTGCAGACTCAGTTTAAGCTTGAAGAGCAATTGCCTGCAGCCAAAAGAGAGGTTGTGGGGGTGACTCGAACCAGGAATACTACTGATGGGGTGTCACGATCATAAAGGCCTGGGCACAACGGTGCATGGTCATACCGTTGATCCAAATATGTCTGGTTTCTCAAGAACACTTAAACTCTGACAAAAGACTTTCCGCTTTAGAACAATTGCTAGGCTTTGGCTGGCAGCAAAGCCGCCGTTGAACCCTAGTTTTGTTTAAAAGCAGCCGCCGGTGCTGCCTCTTCTCTTTCTTCATCGAGATTAGAGATGACACCGCACGTGCCTGATTGCCTCTCCCCTTCCGGTTGAGGAACTACCAATGTTTTCTAACGCTATGGGCATCCGCATCGGCCGGTTCCTCAGCCGGAAGAGGGGATTCCGATGGGTGGAACAATTGGACGACTTACGAATGGTATGGGCAGCAAGGCCTTTGTTCACTTCCAACTAACGGATAAGGGAATCAACCATCATAAATCCCGATGTATAGCGCGTTGAAACCGCGTGGGGGCAAGTACCAAAGTAAGCCGGCTGATGATACCAGAGTAGTTCTTCCTACCTTTTGCATGAGAGGCAGCGGATTATTAGAAGGAACAGGATGGTTGCAGCATGGTTGGTTCTGACGGAAGAGGAAACAAAAATACTCGGCGATAATACGACGGAACATTCGGCCACTTGTCTTTTTCGGTGCTGAGCCGCGCGACAAGGCCGGACAAAGACTCAGGATAAGTCTTGTCAAGATGCCCTAGCAGCCATAGGAGTCTACTACCATAGGGCTGAGGGCAGCGGAAGAATAGAGAAGACGCAGATAGTTTCCCTATAAATAGAGCCTCCTGAGCACTCCAGGAGTCATTCCGCACCGTTGCCTGAGCACTGCTGCTGACAGACCCCCTGCCGTATTTAAACCCCCAGCAAGTCACCCCGCGACCCCCTCTTAACCCCCAGCTTCTTCAGCCGCGCCTCCGCTGTTTCCCTCAAATCGCCAAAATGCCCAAAACCCCGTCTCTGCAAGAAATCGACTCGCTTCCTTATCATGCCTTGCAAGCTGAAGCTGCCGTGAGTGTGCCTTCATCCTAACCACTCCCTTCCATTCCCCCTTCCTCGGCTAACCCCAGTTCTCCTCTGTAACTAGAAACACTCCATTCGTCGTAACTTGGGCGCCGCCAAACTGCGCGAGGCTCTCAAGATCCTTCTTGGACCCAATCCCGACCCTTCTAGCTTACCCCAACAATGGTTCATAGCCGCCGCCAACGTCGGCCCTGCTAATCCAAAAATCAAGGCTCCCGCCGCCCCCCGTCCTACCAAAACAAACGCGCGTATCGCTGCTGCACAAAATAAGGCCTCTCAGAATCCCCCTGCGCCACCAGCAAACCAAGCCCCTCCGCCACGCACACGCAGACCACGTGCCGCTGCCCCTTCCCCTGCTGCCCCTTCTGCACGCGCAACTCAGGCTCCACCCCCGCCTCCAGTCAATGCATCCCTCCGACCTCCTGCTCCTCCTACCGCAGCTGTGCCGCCTCATCAGTCCACATCTCGGCGCCACGTTCCTAACACGCTACGGCCTCCCGCGCCCCGTGCCTCTACTTCGCGCCCCAGCCAGCAACAAACCCAAGCGGATATCGATGACGATGATAGCACCCCCCAACTCATCAAGGCCGTTCTGGACGAGGGAAAGTTACGAGGTGTGTTGGTACCTCCA
Organism: Puccinia novopanici; assembly: GCA_004348175.1. Taxonomy (NCBI): domain Eukaryota; kingdom Fungi; phylum Basidiomycota; class Pucciniomycetes; order Pucciniales; family Pucciniaceae; genus Puccinia; species Puccinia novopanici. Next base: position 3,762 of record SMGU01003891.1, read on the forward strand.
TCCACGTACAATAGTTAGTATCCATTATACTCTTTGATCGTTTGCTTTTTTTTTGGGGCACACGTTGATTGGTCCTTCTCACCTCACTAGGCAATTCCGGTGGTTCACTCCCTCACACTGGAGGTCAAGCACTGCCAGATGCTATCCGACAAGAGGCCCGCAGACTTGGCCTTCCAACAAGCATCATCAACCCCACCAACATAGACTTTCTTTGCTACTTGATCCGGGACACGTTGCGAGAACTCAATCGAGGACACTTCATCTCTTGCATCATCCGCGCCAGCAAAAACCCCATCAGACAAGTTCCTCGGCCCCTCTCTCTATCCCCTACCAACCCAGTAGAGACTACCCATTACAACAACTATGGCTTGGCCCCATCTCCCGTCAACCCCCGTGTCCCTTGGCCCTCTGCACCCCCCGCCAAATCACCCCCTCGACCTCCAACCCCCGGACCATCTCGTTCCCAGCACCACAGAGCACCTGGTGCTACCGCACCTGCCCCTGATCCCAATCCCCAATCAGGCGTACGTGGCTCTACCCGTTCCCCCGTGAGGCAATCACCCGCACGGTCTCACTCATCCAGGCGACTTGTCTCAACACCTCCCTCTGGACTACAGGACCCGCCAGCCATTCATTCCCCCAACCTTCCCCAGATATTATCAACCCATGCGCAGGCATCCAGACGCACAGGGCCGATGCCAGACTCAGACTCAGATGACTCCATTGATGGCTTCTCTGATAGCTCCGAGGAGGAGGTGTCGCGTCGTTTTGTGGCAGCTTTGCTCTCGGGCGTGCAGTCTCTTGAGGACCCCTCTTTTCTTGCCACCCCTTCACGACGCAAACGCGATCAAGTTGAGGACGATTCTCCGGAATCGGCGCCCAAGAAGAAGGCCAAGCGCGCTCAGTCCTCAGGTCCTTCTAACGCCACCGAACCGCCCCGCGCGGGTCCTTCTAACGTCGCCCATCCGCCCCACGCGGGTCCTTCCAACGTTGCCCATCCGCCCCGCGCCACTGATCACGACGTGCCCATGGCGACCTCTGACTCTGACTCGTCCCACCCTTCCCAGCCCGCCAAGCCCATGAAGCTCTTCCCCTCGGCCAAGAAAACTCCCGCGCGCCCCCCAGACACGCCCTCGCCTGAACCCTCGCCGGTCGGTGTCCCAAGCAACCCCACCCTCTATGGCACCGAGCACCACTACGGTGACACCACTGGTACCAGATTTACCGAGATCCTCCGCGGCTCAACCACGCTCTTGCCCTCCCCATTTAACCGCAAGTCTAAAGCCCCCAACGCCAAGTCTCTGAGATGAAATGTGGCCCTTGTATTGGATACTCCGTAGTCCCCCTTCTTTTCTCACCCTCTCCTCCTTGGACATTACTTGCATACTTATATATCAGAGTACAACAGATCTACCATCCACTTTCAATATGTACCCTTAAGGCTGCCATGGCCCATTGGAATAACTACGTTCTTGCTTAATTCACTCGGACCCGCTCCACATGTCTGTCATACCATTCACATATATTTATCATTCCCAAGTTCTCCCAACTCCATACATCCATAGATATTTATAGTTCCATATTCTAGTGTCCTTATTTATCCCTCCCTCTAGAGTAGCCCGCCTGCCCGATTTAACCCTTCTTTTTCTGTCCAACCGCCCCAGTATTTATAATCTATAAGAAAAGTTAATAAACATCGTTAAGATATTTTCTTGTCTGGATTGTACAACGTGGTCAACCACTTGCTGGCTCTTATTTGGATAGAACTTGGTCGTTTCCCCCCCTTCCTATTTCATCTTGTTTTGTTTTGTTTTTTCGTCCCGCCTTGAAACCCAAGTGTGTAAATTGTCGGTTGAAGACTGGGTGTATTCTACCTGCCTTTTCCTTCTTATTCTTCCTTGTTTTCTCATGTAGAACGTTGATTCTGTAATTTTTTTGTTAAATTTTTTTCTGACCTTTGTTGTTGTGTCCCTGGATGTATCTCTTTTTCGTGCCCTTAAAGGAACACAAAACCCAATCTTAAAACCTTGAAAAATAAACCCAAGACACCGGGAGGAAGTATTGAACATGATGAAGAGGACTCCGTGAGAAATATCGGTCATTCTTCCTCTTCGCTTTGTTTGCTTCTCTTCATGTTGAAGAAAAAAGTTGAGAGGAAACACATCTGGTATAGTATATAGTGAGTGAGAGGGAAGGAGGGACATCAAGCGAATCCGGAACCCGATTGTCCAATTGTGTCATTAGAGATGAGATTCGCAGGAGCATTAAAAGCTTTAGTCTTGGTCTTAAACTACCCTTATGGCTTTCTCGTAATAAGGAATAAAGTGTGGTCCTACCCATGCACCTCAACATCTTCCGACATGAGGAGCCGAAAGCTACTCGTCTGGTGGCACAAAGAAGAAGAAGGAAATTCTTCAGAGTCTAGCAAGCCTACTTCACACAGTGGAGAGCACTACTCACAGGTATAGCAATAGGGATATGCGGTGGTGTCCATGACCTGGAGCACTGTGGGGTTGCGGCCTCCGAGGCCGAGAAACGGCAGCTCGTCATATATCGAGGCGTCTTCCGTTTGATCGCCCCGGACGTTCTGCGGGTGGAGCCGAAGTTCCTCGTGGTTAGTTTCTTGCAGATTCTCTTCTTCAGGGCCTTCTTGTGGTGCTTGTTTCTTGTTGACTCACATTCCCATGGTACGCTCTTCTCCGGTTCGCCCAGTCACGTCGTTGCCAATCTGACCATAGCCTGTCGATGTGGCAGTGGTGCAGGAAGAACAATCTGCAGGCAAGGTCCCTCTTACTTCAATATTATCTCACTATATAGAAAAACTGATAATTGGAAAACTATCTTACGGCTGAGAACAGGGAAAATTGGTGATTCGCAGTCAGCCAGCGAGGGAAAAGAATAGTTAGTGGTTGTAATATTGGCGAGCTTATTAACTAAGCACTCACCTCATTGGCTGCGTAGACCGACGAAGGCATATCCTGGCAACCAAAAAATAAACGATATGTTGGGTTAGGGACAAAAAGAGCGGAGGAAAGGAAAGCACGAAATACTTACCCCGCCCATGAAGGCGTGAATGGCGGCATGAGGGGCGATGGGTGCGTCGGGAAAATTCATGGGTTTTGACCCTTATGAGTAAGTACACGGAAGCAAACCAAAAAAACTGTCAGGGGAGTGGGGTGTGTCAAGAGTCTGGCGGTAGAAGGGCTCACTTCCAGGTTGTTGGAGTAGGCAAGAAATCGGGTATCTTCTGGATCCTGGCTACATTGTCCTGCGAACTAGATTCCCACTGGCCCGCTGTCAGCGACTCATTCCCTCATTCCTCAGCACAAAATCTTCCGCGGTGGCGACTTACTAGGATTCTCCTAAGAATGGAATGTCTCTGGAAGACGGAACCATACAGGGTTTCATTTCAGCTCAGATGGTCACAAGTTAACCGTAAAAGTAATGATGGACATTGCGAAGCGCGGGCGGCCTCTCTTACGTCTGTGAAACATCTTGCATGCTATCGAACTTCCGGTGCAACTGATGATGGATCGGATGGATCAACTGGAAGTTCGCAAATGCGCCCGTCTGGACAGCGCCTCCGTCTGAGAAGAAGTGGGTCGTAAGGCCACAGAAAAACCATTGGGTTTATCAAAAAAAAAAAAAAGGTCGGTCCTCTCCCACATCACGATAACTTGAATATTCTAACTAACCATCGGGCAATCGAGGGTCCACGCGGCCAGTGCCATTCCCCAAATCCAATCTATCAAGTGCACAAGAAGGGATAACAGATAAATCAGCGCATCGGTATGGTCACGAGTGAGACTGACTGTCTGCGGAGTCTCCGTACTTCTGGATCAGTTGAAAACACCGGCGACCGGATCACATTGTTCGAGTCCAATGACCAATCCCAGTGTGGAATACCCTGATCATAGCCGCATTCGCGCAACGCTTGTTCGTAAAGAAATACTATGTGTCGATGCCCTACATTCCAATTGCAGTATCAGTGATGCAGTGGCATAAATTGATGGCCCCATTACCCGCAAAATCGGCAGCAGAAAAACATCGATCAAAGAGAGGTAGTAATGAAAAGAAGAGAAGAGAACTGACACGGGAGAAACCGGGCAACAAAATGGATTTGCATGTATAATGTTGAATGGACATATTGAAAGTCATCGTAACGCCTCAGCCTGAATCGGGTCCGTAGAGTGGCAGGCCTGGTCGTCAGACATTTAACGGCAGCAATGTAGGAAGCTTGAGTCTCTCTGCTGAGTTTGCGCCATTCCTTCCTGGTGGTTATTTTGGCGCATGTGCGACCGCCGACGGGCTGTGCAGGGAGGAGTTCGGCGAGAAGAAGGATACCCAGGAGAAGGAGGACGCGAGATGGTGGAATCGAGATGCCCGGAAACATGGCTCCCGTCTCACCACAAGATACTCTCGGAAGGAGTGACTGACGCTCTCTTTCAGTGTCTGGGGATGTGTTGAGTAACAAAATTGAGGGAATCACCAGCGGCCAAAGTGAAGGAATTCAAGGAAGAAGAAGAAGAAAGAAAGCGAAAAAAAAATAAGGATTCAAAGATCCGAGATGAAAAATAGGCCTGACTAAACTTGAAGGAACCGCGGCCTATCTGGCTGGCTTGACCCCTGGATAGACGGATAGCTCCCCCGGCTTCATTTTCCACCAAGGAGAAGGGAGGAAGAGCGTTGGCATTGGACCGCCTTGCTGACATAGGTTTGGATGAAGTGTTGTGTGTGTGCATGTATCCAAATTGCAATAGAACTTCTCTCTTGAGCCAATCTCAAACCCTCAAGTTGTCCAAGATCTCGTATGATGACGAAGGGGGGGAGGGGACCCACCCACCGAATTTTGGTTGGAAATGTGTTATTACAACTCCATACGCTGAAGTGTGTCGGTACATAATAATTATATGGCAAAAAAAACAAAACAAACCAAAACAGGAAGAATGGCACAGTGCATCCCTCCGTTCTAGCAGAGCTGATTCAGCCGAAGCAATCGATCTGCTGCACCCTCTTACCCGCCTCCTGGAGCTGCCGCATAACGGGTGCAGTGTTCAAGTCGTCTCTGGGCACCAGGGTAACGTTACATAAACAGGCCTTGACACCATTTCCTTCGGATGCACCAGTGGTGCGCCTCAAGCGACATTGAAGATAAATGCAGAGCATGCCAAGTCAGGAGTTGTACCATGACTGCTAGCAGGAGCAGCGCCAAGAATTTCCTTCTATGGCTAATGATACATTGCAAGATCTTAAAGTTGCTCAGCTAACAAGATGCACAGGTACATGTGGGAGATTAGCATCGATACTTTAGGTTTCACGATCACCTTCAAGGCGCCATGAATTATCTAGGGCTGAGCGCAGCACCGGAGCTCACGCTCTGCTGATGCTTTTCAATATTGTACCCGTCGCTTGAATCCCTTTTTTTTTTTTTTTTGATGATGATGATGCATGTGTAGACTCTCTATGGGTTTGCCTATGGGTTTGCCATGGAGCCCCATCGAAGCACCAGGTGCGGAAAGGAGCTCGCTCAGTAGGATGATGTCAATAGGTATTATATTGAGAGCCTCGGCGATTGAGGTCCCCGACTCCCCTTGGCCAATCTGGTGGCATCTTGGGGGAACCTTATAATATTTAAATATATATGTAACTTTGATCGTCTGATAGAGTCTTTTCAGTCTTCAGAGTTAGACACATTTTCGACCTGCGGTCTTGATCTTGAAGATATTTATGTGCCAGAGAAAGTATTTAAATAGCCCGTTCACAGGCCTTTAACACCACTTTTAACACCCTTGAACATGAATTTTCAACAAATTTCTTAGTCATCAGCTTCTGTCATTTGGGACCAACTTGAACACTTGAATAAAAATGTCAAAATTTATGACAAGTGGGTTCAAAATGGTGTTAAGGATGCCAATGTGAACTGGGCTAAAAAATGCCCCTGCAGATGATGGATCTTGTAAGATGGAATATTATGAAGCCTCACCTGTGCGGTGTTCTTGCCTCATACATATTTAAAAAGATCCGCGAAGAAGCTGGTCCGAGATGCTATGCCCTACTATGCCCTGCTATGCCCTGCTATGCCTCAATAATCTCCAGGATTCGTTGAGCGAATATGTGTTTCCATTGCTCCTCGCTTCTTCCGTTCGATTTGATTCCGGGTAACCGCGACGCCGGCAAAAGCTTCCTCCACCTCACATCAGACCACTGCACGAAATTCTCTAGCGAGCTACTGAGCTTGCTGACCAGGGTATGGACAGTCGTAGGGTCCGGCCTACCCAAACTGACCTTCATGACCTGGATTTGCGTGCGCTGATTATTACGTATTTACTTTGCCCTCCTCAATGCCCAACCTTGGCGCCGGCCAGTTTCAGATTCTTGAGCCGGCACAGCCATACTGGAGCCGATCCTGCAGAGCTCTTGGAAAGTCAAAAAACAAATGGGTTGAGGGGCTCAGTGATTCGGTAACACCAGCCATCAAGTCCCTGCAGCAATCCTGCAGGTTTTCTTCCAACAAACTGGTGCGCAAGTTTCATCCATGTCAGATTTCTCATACATATTCATGTCAGATTTCTGATATTTTTAGTCGGGCTGACCCGGTGAAGTGGGAGCCCGCAATCATTGCACAGAGGGACACAAAAAAAGAAGCTGCGTAGTTTGTGTAATGCGGTGTCAGAGTACTAGTACTCTTCAGGTCTATTGAGAGCATGGTATATAGCATATAACAAGAAGAACGCGTTGATTGAGCGCCGGGTGCTACACATTGAAATATAAACTTCTCTATTTTTCTCTGATGTGAAGATACCAAAGTTCATGGATCTTGGCAACCCGCGATATCTGTTCATGAATAATCAATTGCGTCAAATTTTTTATATAACCCCCACGCCTACGGCATGTGTGCACATGGGAAGGGAGCTGATCGCCCTCGCAGTAGGGGAGAAAGAATGCGTTGGTTGGAAAGAGCTCGGGTTTTAGGGGCATGCCGTTAAGTAATAAATCTGGCCTTTTTTTTATTGCGATCCAGCGGGTAGTAGCCTGGCCAACATTACATTCACGAAACGCACAATCAGTGGGACAACAGATTTTTGATCTATGATCTAGGTGACTCTTGTAAGTTGTATTACCGCAGTATGGGCATTGCCGTCTAGGAGGTGCTCTTAAAATCAAGCTGGTGGACTGCATCTCAGAACGTTGCTATGATGGATAGAAGGCAATTAGAATGTGATATCGAGACAAATTCATAAGACAAACAAAGGTGGTAAAGAATGAGCCTGGCAACAGAGAGGGTTGGAGGACTTCCTCTTCTTCTTAAAAACTAAGATTTTTGGCTAGTTTTCTGGGAATTTAGCCGGTCATGCTTTAGTTTCCGCCACCACCACCTATTATTTATTTATGTATTTAAAGTGCTCATGATCAAAATCTTGAACAATGTCTACCCTCAGCTTCACGTCCTCTACTTGGAATCATAATGTGAGAAATATAATGATCAACAGTTATCACAAAAGATCTTGTTTGATTGGGTGGAGTTTCAATCTCAACACATCCTGTCCATTTTTTGCAAAAAACTAAAAATGTCTCAGAGAATTAAAGAACTTCAACACAAAAAAATGTGTGCCACATGATAGCAAGCAACATCCCAACTTGATGGTTGATTTGATGCACAAGAGAGTGGAAGAATAAGCACATAGTTCAAATTGGCCACTGGTATGCCAATCCTCTGCATTTTCATGAACACAATCAATCCCTTGTGCTCAAGCTCTATGAACCTGCTACAATTTTCATTGAATATTGTTGAAAAGTGACTTCAAGTGGTTGTGAAGATGACTGATTGCCAATGTAAGCCATGAGTGATCATTCATTCAACATGCAAAACCAGTTTCAAGTTTGGGACCATACAATGGCTTTGGGAAACCCATGAGGATGTCACAAATATTTCCAAATTGTTTGGAAACCCCATATTTCCAAAATCTAGCATACCATAGTGTTGGATATACCCTGTGCTCCCATATGGACTTAGCTCAATGGTAGAGCACCTTGCATGTACTGAGGGGTTGCAGGTTTGAGTCATGTAGTCTATTGAACCTAACATTTCCTCTCACCACCAGCACCATGAATTCCATGTAGGGTTAGGTTAGAACTCAATCTGACGAGAGTCACAAACCTAGTTGATCTGCTCATGCAATCCAACCTTTTGTCCGTGTTGTATTTCTGTTCTGTCAGCCTCAATATTGCTATCATCAATTTAGTGTACAAATAATATCCTGAAAACAATAAAAAAGACTGATTCTTTTCTCTTCCATGATATTTTTCTTTAATTACTTCTGAAACATTCCTATTATAAACTCTAGGATCTCCACTCACTTTCATAAAAATTAACCTGAAATATCAGTATCTATTTTCTCCTCTGTCTCAAAAAAGATTGAGTTTCAGCCATAAGAGTAAGAATTTAATTTTTCTTTTTATGGTAAAGGATAGTTTAGTAAATTCATCATGAATTCAGAAATATGTTCAACCAAAATTGATTTTAAGATTCCTGAAATATCTTCAAAATACAAATGGAGTTTCATTTCTTTAAAAGCTGGAAAAATTCTGAGGAATCATTGTCCTTTTTTTTTTATATGTATATATCAGAGGAATTTTGACCAATTTTTTTCTTTTGTGGGAAGGGGAAATACTTGGGTGGTTTTTTTTTGATAAATTCATTTCATGGCTTCTGAGGAGAAATTGTAACCTTCTTGAAAATTAGAGAGAGATATATATCTTAGGGTGGGCATTTAATTTTACTGTGGAAGTCTGTGACAGAATTAAGATCTCACAAGAATTCAAACTACCAATCAGGTTTGAATAAATAAGGGGAATTTACCACCAGCATTGAGCTAGATGGTTTGTGATAGATTTTTTACACAACTATGGATGGCTTCAAATTAAGGGTTGTTTCTTACATGGATTTCATAGCTGCTGAAAAGAAGTTATAACCTGCTTTTGAAGTAGAGATTTTGGGGAAGAAATGTAAATTTCCTGTGGAACTCTGATAGTAGCAGGCCTTCCACAATGCTTTTGACTCCCAGTCATCTCAAAATAGAAAAGGGACCATACAACAAGAACTGGAACCTTTATTTGTCATCAAAATATACTGAAAAATGAAATGGTTATAATAAATCTAGATTTTTATCAAACTCAAGTTTTGATTATTTTTTGATTTCAAAAATAACCATACTGAAAAAAGCAAAACAGGATGAGCAGGAGAAAAATATACTATTATTATCAGTAATGAGAATGGTACCATATGGAGTGTCAATAATTGACTGAGGATAATCTTTGAGTTTCAGAAGCTGCTTACTCAAAAACACACAAAAGTATCTCAACATCCATACTTAATGCACAAAACTCAACCAATGAAAGCTGAAAAATCTTCAAACCAAATACACTCCTGAATTAAAGCTTGATTTTCACAATGCAAGACTTTTAAAGGATTGACCAATAAACTTACCTTAGAAATATCTTGACTTTTCCAGGTCTATCAGTCAAACTTTGAACCTGATTATCAGCAGGCTTAGACATAAACACTTCCATCTGCCAATGCATTACTTATCATTCCACTTCTTTCCTTGTCCAGAATGGCAGTATCATGATCTATCTTTGACAATCAACGTCAACACCAGAAATAACCCTCCATTCAATCAACAGACACAATCATGTGGAACTCAAGTGGATCTCCCCTTGCTCTTCTGACTTATTCAAAGCATGTCTCCATAATCTTCAATCATCATTTCTTCATGTTTTGAAATTAGCTATTTCTTTCCTTTTCAAATTTTCACATGTAATCATTATCTCTTTTTATTTAAACACTTGTAATATATCTCATTTGTTTTTCTTACTCTCTATTTAATTAATAACATGCATTCTCACACTTTAAACTTTGAGCTAATATTCATATCCCTATTGAGTTACCTTGCTTTGAGATGTAGCCATATTATCTTTTGAGAAAACTCAAACTAAGATCCTACCTTATTTTCAAAAATTTCTCTTTGAAATTTTACCAACCAAATTCCCTTTTAAAGAATTAAAAAGTTCTGCCAAATGAATTCTGAAATAAATAAGAATGATATAGTAAAAGGCACCAATTAACATTTTCTGTGACCACAATTCCTGGTGAATGTGATTCCAAGGTAAGTAATCTCAGATTTATATTAGATCACACCTCTTTCACTAAAAATATTTGGTTTGAAATCAAATGAAGCTTCCTGTGACAGCTCCAAAATATAACAGCTGGCATTAGAAATTAGGTAATATCATGTTTTATTCAAAATTACATGCAGAATGGCAATAACACATTTCTGGCCAGTTTTTTTTCATTTTAAAGAAAACATTTGCCCACATAAAAATGCACATGTAGGCAAAATTGATACATAAATTCATAGAAAAGTGTATATCTACATATTTTAATATTTTCACATGTACAGTGGCTATTTTATTTTGTAAAAAAAAGAAAAGGAAGCGAAAAATCATCACAATTCTTTTTTTAGAGGGTCTTTAGGGACTGATAAGTATCAATATGAAAAATTTGAACCTACCAAACATCATAAAATAAAATAAAAATCTATGAGTTTCTGGCTATCTTTTTACAATTTTTTAATAATTTTCTTGAGGGAAAAGAGAATAAATATAGGGATTGTTGATACTCTAGCTCAACAAAATTCCCTCCCCGGGGATGGGCGCAAAGCCCCTCTCCAAAGGAGGGGCTTTCCAGCAAAGTCCATGCTCTGGCCTCATGGGAGATTGTGTTTTTGGGATGAATTCTGGAAACATTTTTGCCAGAAGACATTTTACTCCCTAACCATCAAGGTGAGACACAAGTGGTGAATAGGCCTAAACAGGGATCAATAATGGCTTGTGTTCCCCCAAATTATTTCCCAACATAAACTGATTCTTGGGACCCAAACTTGTGCTCAAAGTTTCTCTTTCCCTGATCCTTTTTTTTTTCTTCTTGGAATACAGTTTCTGTTCCAAATATCAATTCAAATTTACTGAACCAAAGATTGGGTTGTATCAAGTGTCAAAAATTGTTATTTTGCCTGTAAATTTAATAAAAAATATGTTGAGATTTTCACTTGTGTCCAATCTCTTTTCTTTCTCATTTCACTTGACTGTCATTCCTTATGCATGTTTTTTTTATTCATCATGATCAACCATTGCTCCCACAACTTGACCATCCTGTAAATAGTCTACTTATACTTGACTAGACACGCTTAATAAGAAAATCATCTGTTCTCACCCAACTAGATCCTCTTGCCGGCACTTAAGCCCCGACAAGAGAACTCTTTGCAGGAGTTTATTGGTGATTTTCAGACATAGTCTGATTAAATCTTTTTATTAAAATATTCCCTTCTATCCTTGACTCGTAAAATTTTATTACTGTTTATTGGATATCCACCAATACAGGATGTAAGTTGAGATTGTACATTTGCAACAGGTTGGAAAGGTAGGAAAATGGTGTGAGATGAGTTTTGAGGGTGGGAGGGAGAAACTGTTGGACCTATAAATAGAGCTCACTGAGGCCTATTCAATGGTCTAACTGGCAGACAAAAATTGTGAGAGGAAGGGGGTAAATTAAGGGTGAGACTTTACGCACACCAAAATTTTACCACATGCACTTCATTTTGGAGTGCATTGGTGTGCAAACCAAATATTGATGGTGTGAATTGTTGTGCAAACCAATTTTATTGGTGTTCACAACAATGCACACCAGAAAACTCATGTTTTGGTGTGTTTTTGGTGTGCACAACAATACACACCAGAACCAAGGCTCCAGTTCACTTCCGAAAATAATTATTTTCTGGTATGAATTGTTGTGCACACCAAAAACACACCAAAACATGAGCTTTCTGGTGTTCATTGTTGTGCACACCAATTTTCTTGGTGTGCACAGAAATGCACACTATCAATATTTGGTGCGCGCACCAATGCACTCCATTTTGGAGTGCATGTGATAAAAGTTTGGTGTGAATAAAGGCTGAACCTAAATTAATAGTTCAAGTTTTAACTACCAAAACTCACTACCGCTCTCAGGCTGCAGCATTGACATTACTGGCAAGCCCTCCTTTGGAGGTTGCCATGCCGTGAAAAGTGACTGGCACTTCATGCCAGGCCTGGGCCTCCAATTTGGATGGGCTTGTGTTAAGTTAGGTTGAGACTGGGGAAGAGTGATTATAAGAGAAATTGTTTTCAAAAAAGTTTTGTTTTATTTCATTTTCATCATCATTTTTTATTTTTTATTTTTGTTTAGAATGAAAAATGGACATCTAGTTGACCCTCCTTTGGCATTGATGACAGCTGAACTCCTTTTGAGCTGGATTTCAGAATGTTCAGTAGGTTTCACTTAAATTTCACAAAAAAAGAAAAACCTGCAAAAATATTTTGTCTAGGCACTGTACAGTGCCTAGCCAGAAGTTTCTGTCGCAACACTTTTCATCCAACAAGTTCAACCACCACAGTTAAAATCACAATTTCTGGTGAATAAATCCAAAAAGAGTTTTAAATAATGATTATGAAGAAAAATTTTGGAAAAAATAAAAAAATCAAATTTGTGATTTTTTTTTTTTAGTTTTTTGCTGATTTTCAAAAATGTTTAATATGCATTTGAAGCACCTAGAAAACTCAGAGAGTACAGCCTGGTCAAATGTGATAAGAATGATAATAAATGAATTTTTTTTGAACCAAAATAGCAAAGCAAATTTAGTGTCCAAAGAAACAGGCCTGAAAATTGAATTAGATCTGATTTCAGTGCAAAATTTATTTTAATTCCAATTTTTGGCCCTGTTTTGCTGGTCACTCAAGTTGCCTTGCTATTTTGGTTCAATTTTTTTTAATTTATTATCATTCTTATCACATTCCAGGCTGTACTCTCTGAGTTTTCTAGGTGCTTCAAATGCATATTAAACATTTTTGAAAATCAGCAAAAAATTAAAAAAAAAAATCAGAAATTTTTTTTTCCAAAATTTTTCTTCATAATCATTATTTGAAACTCTTTTTGGATTGATTCACCAGAAATTTTGATTTTAAATGTGGTGGTTGAACTTGTTGAATAAAAAGTGCTGGAACAAAAACTTCTGGCTAGGCACTGTACAGCACCTTGTCAAAGGGGACAAAAACTGGGAAGAAGCCTGTTTTTTGGAAAAAAAACTGAATTTTGACCACAAAAACTCCTTGATGTTTCCAGCTCAGCCAGCTCATACAATGGATGAAACCAGTGCACTCAGCTCTACCAATTTGTTCTAGCTTAAACACCAGGTGAAGCTGGCAAGGTCAGCTCACCATTTTGTTTTGTTATAAACAATGAAAAATACCCAATTTGCCTTGGTTACACCACTGGGTCAGTTTGTGTGATTGGTGAGTGTTGGCCCAGGGGTTGAGTTGGAGCATGCATGGTGCCAACCTGCCCAACTGGGCTCCGTCATGAGAATTGGAGCACCAGCCAAGCCAAGCTCGGTCCAATATATGCTTCCTGCCTCCGCTGTCCCAACCACAGCACGCAGGTTGATAAACAAGTGGGCAGCGGTTGGTTTGCCGTAAGTCACCTCCTTAGGATCAACCAAGGCCTGGAGCACCCTTTTGTTCAGCCAACAGGTTACACTGACAATGGCACCAGTGGCCCCAGGCTTGATCTGGTGGCCGTTGTGGTGGTCTAATCAGGTTTCAAGTATCAAATGTGATAAAGGATCAATTCTCCACCCCATATCCCATAGTTTTAGACATATTTTTATCATATTTTTCCCTTATGAATACTCTAAGCCCCAGTTTTATTCAGCGGAACCCCTTTTGACTAGTATTATCCAGTGGATTTTATGTAGAATATAATTATAGTACAGTACATAGTTTGGTTAGATAAACACATATTATATAGTCTAGATACATAGTCTAAATACATAGTCTTAAATACATAGTCCAAATATATAGTAGATAGTAGTTTTATAAGTACATAATTAGTAGTTTATAAGTACATAATTAGTATCAACCAATCAGGATTCAGCTTTCAGCCATGAGGTTGTGGCCAATCAGCTTGCAGGATTCACTCATCAAGTTCTGACCAATCACAACTCATGGTTCAGCTCACATATTTTCAGTCCTCAAGTTCTGACCAATCACAACTCACGGTTCAGCTCATATATTTTCAGTCATCAAGTTCTGACCAATCACAATTCACGGTTCAGTTCACATATTTTCAGTCATCATGTTCTGACCAATCAGAGCGCATGATTCAGCCCTGACCAATCAGGTTACATGGTTCAGCCTTCATATCCTGACCAATCAGAAGACATGGTTCAAACCCCACCAGCATAAATGCCTCAGTTGGAGTTCACACCAGCAAAAATACCTCACCTTTCAATATAAAAGGAGGGCCTCTCTCCCCTCCAACATCCTCACTCACTCACCAGAACTCAATCATCCAGCCATCTCATCCACTTACCACATCACACCATCACCAATCCACCCTTATATTATTTTATTAGTCAGTAGAGAAGAAAGAACAATCACCCTTATCCATTGGTGTGTTCTCAATCAGGCATTCCATAAAAGCCTTTCATACCTTTATATCAGGTATCCCTCTTGACTAAAGGTTAAGGAAGGGATATAAAACCTGAATAGTCCACCTTTCATATTAGTATTTTCCTTTAGTTATACATAAACTCAAAAACCCCATAAAATAACTCACTTCTCTATTTCACTCTTCTTTATCATCATCCACTCACACATTTCTTCTTTACCATCATACACTCACATTTCTCCTTATCATCTTACCAAACAAACATTAAACCCTAAAAAAGATTTCCACTTCCATCAGCTTCCACTAGTCTGAACATCTTTTATCCTAAACTCATCCACTCACATATTTCTCTATCCACTATAAGAGTCTGCTGTATTATCTATATAAAAAGAGAAGTTGATCCACGTCTGATTAGAGACTGCTACACATAGTTTTCTCTGACATTAGTTTGCCACAATAAATAAATAATTTGTTGTGTTAGCTCTTGTGTAGTACATTAGAGGGCAGGTCTTTCAAACCACCCGTAGCAGTTGTTATACTTCATATATATCTGGAATATCACTTCTGTTATTTCCCCTTGCAGGACTGCCACCCATCCCAAAAGGAGTTCTCACACCGTCCAACCAAGGATGAAGCTTTATCATTCTGGGATGGGAGCCAGAGAATCCAGCAGCAATAAGCTGGTAGTTGACTGCCATGGTTTGCTTTTGTACAACCCAGACCAGCATTGGAAGTTGCAGATCTGGGTCAGCAGGAGACCTCATATTATATTTTGAAAATACTGCTCTCACATAACCTGCAATAGGTGATTTGCAGACCATGTTGACTGCTTGTATGTCAGGCTCACTCCTCAAAGACAAAAATTTTGTATCAAGCCTGATGGGCAAGAGAAAATTGCAGATCACAGGTTGCGGTCAGGTCCAATGCTGCACAGGCACTCTACCAGCCAATTGCTTTTTGCAGGTCCCACCTGTTTCACAGGTGCAACCTGTGCTTGGGAGGAGGTTGGAGCACCAGTGGGCACCCGTTGGGGATCCCATGGGCCGCCAATGCTGCCAACAGTAGGCGACATCAAAATGGTAGACCATTGTCGGTTACCCTGCCAAAGCGTGCAGTTGGACAGCCGCTCGGTGTGCTGGTTGGCTGACTGTTGGAGTGGCCCAGTGGTGTAGAAGCCAAACTTTGCAACTTTTAAAACTCTTAGATCATTTGACTCCAAATTATATTAACACTGTGGGAAAAACATGCTCAACTGCCTGCAGTTGAAATACTGAAAGTCCAAGGAAGCTTGTGGTGTTACTCAAACATTTCTCCAATATTGATTCAACCAAGCTTGGATGCACAGTCACTGTGCACACTGCACAGTGACTGTGCCAAAAAATCTACATATGCAAATATGTGGAGTTTGGATGGTAGCTTGGCTGGAGCATGCTGAATGTCAACTGCAGGCAGTTGATCAAGTTTTTTTTGCAGTGTAAATAGTTTTTTTTTCCCATCCCAGATTAACTAGGATGCACTAAACACTGCAAAAAAAACTTGATCAACTGCCTGCAGTTGACATTTGGCATGCTCCAGCCAAGCTGCCATCCAAACTCCCCATATTTGCATATGTAGATTTTTTGGCACAGTCACTGTGCAGTGTGCACAGTGACTGTGCATCCAAGCTTGGTTGAATCAATATTGGAGAAATTTTGAGTAACACCAAAAGCTTCCTTGGACTTTCAGCATGTCAACTGCAGGGCACTGCATCGGCTATCTGCTCGGACTAACAGTTCCGACGAGTTGTTGGACTGGCCTGTCCGAGTAGTCCTCGAACATGGCCGTCCAACAAGAGGTCGGACTTGCCTCTCCGAGCAGATGAACCCACCTGGTGACTGCTCGGACAAGTCCGCTCGGCATCTTGTTGGGCAACCATGTCCAAGAACCTCTCGGACAGGTCAGACCCAGGACTGATCGGACCCGTTGGTCCAAGCGATAATCGATGCAGTGGGAGTTGAGCATGTTTTTCCCGCAGTGAAACCAAGTCATGTTTTTCTGTCAGTTTGCAGGCTGAGTGCAAAGCACAACTAAAGCCTATCAAGGACAGGACAGGGTGACTCCCTTTGAGGTATTTGCTGTCTGAGACTAATTTTAAGCTCCCTCTAAGCAGAGCTGAAATGTGTTTTTCCACCCCCAGGGTCTCTTAAAACTCATAGTCACATCATTTGTATCATCAATGACTTTTCCTAAATGTTGCTTTCCCAAATTGAACATGGAGATAGGAGTATTGGAAAAATTGGCAATATTATGCTGAGTCAAATGATTGCTTGAAGCTGATTCAGATGCACAAGTTATTCTGCTTCATCAACATTTAATAAAAATATTAAGGGATGTTGGTTCTTATTTAAACTTGTCATGCAAGCCTAGAAACCTACAATGCTCTCAGGGAGGACATGGCAATATTTCGCAGGTTGGTTTAGCACTTTGTTCAACAGAACATCTCCAAACCAGAGGGATTTTGGTACTATCTTAAAACGGCAGTGCTACCGGATGAGGATTAAATTGCTTGGGCAATTTTCTGCAGAAAAGAAATCGCGCAGTGGTGTAGATTGCGACTGCGTATGGCGGGCCACGCTCGCAGCTAGGGCGGAACATGGGCTTGTGCAACTTCTGGACACACCTCGATCGGTCAAAAGAGCCGAAGACAACGACCTGTTTTTCCCTCGTGGACCGCCACCGCCTCATCAAAAGAAAATTCGCCAGGTCTTTGGCTACTCGCTCGCTCCGTCATCTAGCCAGGAGTTGCTGAACCCGTCACGTTATCTTTTCGACCCCTCGATCGTCCGGCTCAGATGGCTGAAGAAGTCGAGTATGAAGGCCTCAGAATGCCAGTCTCGGTATCAATATGTTGGCCGGTGCGTTGGCTGGAATCTCGGAACATGTCGTCATGTATCCCGTCGATAGCATCAAGGTCAGCTTTCTAAATTTCTCGAAGGAAAAGAGAAAAGAAACTGTAGATATTTTTTCAGCTTGAGGAAACTGAAACGTATGCTTTGACTATGCATCGATCCTCTTGTTCGTAAATTTAGACCAGGATGCAGGTAGTTACATCACCGGCGATGAGCAATCTAAATACTGGCGTGACGAACGAGATGTACAAGACGATGAGCTCAACATTCCGGGCAGTCGCGACGACTGAGGGAACCAAACGGCTTTGGAAGGTGTCAGCTCGGTCTTCATGGGTGCCGGTCCGGCACATGCTGTCTATTTTGGAACGTACGAGATGACCAAGAAGCTTTTGGCGGAAACCAGCAAGGTCAACAAATCCTTGCCACCGGGGCGCCGGCTCAATGGCTACAATTGCCAGCGATGCTTTAATGAACCCTTTTGATGGTCTGCACTTCCTCAACCTTTCTTTTCACTTGAAAAGAAGAAGGGAAAAAAACGTATCTCAACTAACTTTTTAACGCATGTTACTTTGATTCAGTTATCAAGCAGAGGATGCAGATACAAGGCTCTAAACACAAACGGCCCTTTCCGCTGCTCGGGCAGTTTATCAGGCTGAGGGGCTGAGAGCGTTCTACATGTGAGTGCTATAGGAGGCACGATTAAAGTAACTATTCTTCAAGCTTAACCACCTGAGGTCTTCGCACGTTTGACGACCAAAAAAAAAAAAACACCCACCCAACGATGCAATGACAACCCACTTGAAGTTCATACCCTACAACATTACGATGTCGATCCATTCACGCCGTGCAGTTTTCGACGTACGAGGAGCTAAAGCGTCTGGCAAATCCAGTTGATGATTACTCGCCCGTGACGCACGTTCTTTGCGGAGGATTTCGGGCGCGTTTGGCTGCAGTCACAACACCACTGGATGTCTGCAAGACCTTGCTACAACCAAGGGACTTCTACAGACCCGAAATTCGCATTGTCGTGGAATGTTGGATGCGTGTAAGCTTATACACCGTAAAGGCCTAATCGGCTTTACTAGGGTATCGTCCCCCGCGTCTTGACTTTCCATGCCAGCATGCTCTATGCTGCTATCCTAGTTGAGTCACGTGTTTTTGTTCATAAAGTTGGGGGTAGGATGTCGTGAGCTGAACCATACCACATATTCGCAGTGAATTCTTCAAAATGTTTTCTTGAGCGAAAGCAGTTAATCGGCACTAAAGCTACCATCTGTCTGTGCCAAAGATCCATCAAAACCATGAAGAGGGTGGAATTGTGATCAAGTTGTTTACCCCGTTTTTAAAATTTATGTCCGTCGACATGGACAAAGCTAATCATGACCATCCCTAACCCCTCTCCCAACACCTTTACCACGCGGAGAGAGAAGAAAAGAAACCTTTAAAATGTTTTCATCAAACTTACTTGTGTGACAAGATTTCCTCAACCACGACATGACTTTACCTGGTCTTGCATATTTCTTGCCTTATGTTACACCCATAACTTTCATCCTTTTAGTTCCGCCATCTT
>SMGU01003892.1:0-11630 GCA_004348175.1 Puccinia novopanici
TCATCAACATGAAGCCAAATGACGCCATGTTGAGAAGGATGACGTAAGATATAGAGACTATTATCGTATTGAGAAGGAATATACCCCATCTTGTCCAGGACTCCTTTCAAATGGAGCCACCAACATCGAGCTGCTTGCCTCGTGCCGTACAAAGCTTTCTTCAGAAGCAGGGCATGACCAGGGGGAACCGACATCCCTTCCGGAGGATTGATCCAAACTTCTTCTTCAATTGGCGAGTTGAGATAAGCTGCTACAAAATCGAAACTGTGGACAGCCCAGTTGTTTGCGGCTGCCACGGTCAGTAAAAGGCGAAGAGCCACAAAAGTAGCCGTTGGTGCAAAAGTGGCATTGAAATCAACGCCCGCAACCTGCGTGTACCCTTTTGCCACGAAACGCGCCTTGAAACGGACTCCCGAACCATCATCACCCGGCTTGGTGGCGAAAACCCAGCGGCCGTTGAGCGCCTTCTTGTCAGGCGGTTTGAGTCGCACCAGCCACACGCGCATTTGCTCCAGATTGTTCAACTTGACCGCAATTGCCTTTGACCAAGCGTCCTTTTCTGGTGATTTCATCGCCTGTTTGAAAGAAGAAGGAACACTGATGGAATAGAAATTGCAAAGCTCCAAGATTTTGTCAACAATCATCTCCTGATCATGAAATTCATATTCACGGGAGAAGTCCCCAAGTTGGATCAAATTCATGACGAAGTCTATACTGAGTTTTTTATTCTGCAAAGGGGCGTCAGCTGGAAAAGAAGGAAGATCAGAAGGTGGAGTCCCTGTGTCCTCAGTAGCAACAAACTGAGACATGTCATGATCCACAAAACGAGCCACGGCTGAGTCCACGAAGCGTTGTTTGTTCTCGATCCAAAACCGCCACCCCTTGCTTGATTCGAGGTGCGCAACCACCTGCCCTTGAAGTCCACGCGGGTCCAGGCGCTTCCGCTGCTCACTAGGAACATGAACATACGCAAAAGAACCAAAAGCCCGGAACCTGTCGAACTGTGGTTTGATGCCGAAAAGGGCCTCATAGGGCGTGGCTTTTTTGCTCGCCTTGTTGGGGATCCTGTTCAGAACATGGCAAGCCCAAGTAAAAGCAAAAGACCAAAAGGTCTTTGGAAGTTTGCTGTCCAGAAGGACGGTTTGCCCCATGTCCTGAATTGTTCTGTTAAAACGCTCAATCAGTCCGTTCTGGTAGTGATACTACGGAAGTGATCGTTCTGTTACAATTCCTTTTGCAGTTAAAAAGTCAGCTAGAGTCTTGTTAGCAAATTCACCCCCATTGTCACTCCTTAAAATCTTAACGCTGGTTTTAACCTGCCGTTCAAGCCTTGTGATGGTAGAAATGATAAATGAATTTGAGTCTGACTTCGCCTTCAGGGGTTTCACAAAAGAATAACCCGACGCCAGATCACGCATCGTCAGAAGATAACAAGACCCATCGATGGAATCTGTTTCAAAAGGTCCGATTAGGTCCACCGCCAATACCTCTCCTTTCTCGGCTGGCCTGTTGCTGGATTTCAGTGAGTTGAAATGTGTGCTCTTGCTGATCGCACACACAGGACAGTGAATCGCTCCAGGGGGTAAAGATTTAGGCAAGCCCAAACCCAGATCCTCCTTGATCATTCTCTTGATGTGTCGAATACCTGCATGGCCAAACACTCGATGCCAGAAGAGCAACACTCTCTCATTCCTGGTCAAATCTTCTGATCTCCATAAAAAATTCTCACTTCTGGTTAGCGGCTCTTTGAAAAGGTCATCAGTGGAAAAATTTGAGACTTTAGATTTCAAAAGGGAGATATCAGCAGCAGGAGAAAGAGGAGAAACAGGATTAACAGAAGGAGAAGGAAAATCAGGAGAAACAGAACAGAAAGGTAAAACGGAATCTTGGGAAACATCGGTAGGAAGAGGAGGGCTTAGTTTGGCCAGCAAGACATCGACACCATCTCCCAGAGCGGTAGTCTCACTTGATGAGATCAACGGGACGGGGAGACACCATTGATTTTTGGACTTGTTGAGATCACAAGTAAAGAGCAGATTTTGGGATTTGTCGCATATGCGGAACATGTCCTGCCTATTGTCATAATATACAGACGCATTAGCTTTTTTAAGAGCCGCCATCAACAACAGGGTTGACCTGGCTTGCTCACAGTAAAGCACACCCTTCAGTACGATTACAGACCCGCTCGCCCCGCGGAAGAGAAGATTTCCGACTCCCGTGATATAGGATTTTCCGGAGGCGGTAGCTACCGACAGAGGTAGAGGTTTAGAAAGCGGGCGATAATTATGGAGAAATTTACGAGAGCCAGTGAAATGGTGGGAAGCACCAGTATCAAAAATGGCTGGCTGACTCACAATGTCTTCACCCAAGGACATGTTTCTAAACTCCAGATCATCGAGATCATCAGGAACATCACCAAGTTCCACGAAACGTGCAGACGCTCCACCACTGGAAGGCTTCACGGAGGTTTGCTCGCTCGCCTCCCGGACTTTTGGGTTGTTGTAGCGGGGTCTGTAGTAGTCCGCCATTTGCCTTGCTTGAAGTTGTGTCTGCGTGGGGGGTTGAGATGGCTGGGAAGACTGCACAGGGAATGAGCTGGCTGGCGATGGTTGGGTGAAGAGGGACCCGACAAAAGTTGCTTGCGTCGGTTGTGCGCCGTGACCCGGGAAAACCCTCGGCGGGAACGGAGAAAAACCTGGACCCCTCAACTTCTTGTTGATCTGGTTGGCTTTGGCTCTCTGCGGACAGTTGCGAAGGTAGTGATCGGGCGCCCCGCATTGCCAGCACCTGTTTGCAGTCGCCGCGTAGAAATCTAGGGCATCAGGCCAGTTCTCTTCAGGTACATCGGCCAGGAAAGCTTCGAAGTCGAAAACCGATTCGTCGGTGTCCATCTGGAAAGCAGACGGTGGTGTCTCCAAAGACTTTTTCGCGCTAGAAGACCCCTCTTCATGGATGTATTGTTGTCTACACACATCAAAAATGTGTACGAGGGATTCAAAAGTCGGAAGAAGGCGGTTCGGGTTGTTTTGAATCAAGTTTTCGACCCTTCTCTCGAATTCCTTTTTGAAAGGCAAGGATCCACGCGCAATCGCTGACTGAAGGATGAAACCAAAAAACGCGTCAGAGTGAATTCGAACATTGAGACTCTTCCACTCTGTGTACCAATCTTTCATCGTCGTGGTGATCCCAGCACTCGGATCCGACATTTCGACCGAAAAAGATTGGAAACGCTGCCAGATGTTCATCTGAGCAGCCCGCGAAATCGAAGAGAACTTTTTCTTCAACGTCGCATGCATGTCATGCGCCTTCGCACACCGTTGCAATTCCGACACCAAAGAGGGATGGACGCTACCCAAAACGACCTGCCGAGCAATCTTCTCAAACGTCGAGTTGTTGTTCGGCTTGAAGAAGAACTCGCTGTCGGAAAAACTTGAGTGACCAACTTCCTGGAGCTCGCGGGACCATTGCCAGAAGTTTTTGCCGTCTGACTTGAGCTTGTTTCCATCGGTCCAGCGTTTGTTGATTGACGCAACAGTCCCATTGACCATCTTGGACTGTCTGAGTTGGAATTCTGCCGCCTGGTAGTCCGCCTCTTCTTGCGAAAGTGTCTGGTGAGGCGGATTCAAAACTGGCGCAGCAGCTATAGGATTTGCTGCTTGTGGCACCCTAGCGGTGTGAGGAGGTGGTCCTCGCTGTTGAGTCTGAGCCGCCGCCTGTGCCGCCAACGCTCTTGCAGCCGCAATGGGATCAGATCTCGAAGATTGGGCCGGCGGGGGGCGGATAGTCTCATCTGGAAGTCGTCCAAGAGAAGAGGTTCCCAGAACAGAGTCGAAAAGTTGGTTCATCTGTGCACGACCATCTCCTCCGACGGATCCCGTATCGCTGATGGAGGAAGCCCTCGACGCCGAGCGGCTGGCTGTGTTTCCAATATTCGACATAGTAGTGAGCAAGTCCGACGAAAGAAAAGGAAAACGTGCTCACCGCAACGAGATGGTAGACACGGGGAGAGAAGGATTTGAGAGAGAGGGAGTAGTCCGCACAGATAGTCTGAGGTATTTCAGTCACCGATATTGGGGCCAACCAATAAAAGTTATCCACAGATGGCGAGTCTGTATCACTTAATCTACCGTCGAGAGCTATAAGTGTGACAGGAAGGGAAAGGGAAAAATCGAAGGAAAAACAGTCGAGCTACCAACTACGTTGTGGCAAAGCAACGTAAACCAAAACCTTGCCGGACGATTACACTCTACTCTGAGATACCGGATGTAATGGATGATACCGAATAGGCCGAACTATAGGATATCGATGATAGATTAGGTGTAGAGCGAGAAGGTTTAAGGGCTCATAACCTATAGTAGGCTATGCGCGTGGTGAACGTGTGGAATGATATTGATAATTCTTAACCTTCCTCCCGGACCCATCCGGGAGGAAGTAGACAGCCACGGCTGCGGCGAGTCTAGGGCTGTCACATGTGTGTCCCACATATGTGACAACAGTTTTTACCAAAAAAAAAAAAAATCCAGCTCACCCAGCTCATGCACTTGTTTTTTTCAGCTCACTCAGCTCTCCCTTTTTTTCATCCCAGCTCACTCAGCTCACTCCCCACTGGGAGCTGGTGGAGCCGGCCCAGCCAGCTCCTCCCTTTTTTCGGTTATAAGCCAATGATAAATGACAATTTATCATCCGTTTAAAGCCAAAGCTTTAGAGTGTCAAAACTCAAGTTACCAACAGGTTATTCAAGAAATTTAAGTGAAAGCACTTGCGTGAAAGTGCCAGCAAAACATCCCTGGTGCATGTATTGTACTGAATGTAGCTTTGGAATGTTCCAGCACATGATGAAGCACCCAACAACCACATTATGCTGTGCAGAACATAACATCATGCTGTGCTGAAATATGTCTCAAGCAGAACTTGAACAGAAAATATTCCTCAGGGAGCTCCCCTGCAGCAAAAAGCCCTCACTTTTCAATACAAAAGGAGGGCCTCCCCCACCTAATTCAACCTTTCCTCACTGGACTTTCAGATAAAGAGTTTTTCCTGAGATACCAGTTATTTGTATTAGTGGTACTAGTTAGTGTTCATGTGTGTTTGTTAGTGTTATACTGGTTAGTCTGAGTAGAGTGCTATTTATTAGTAGTAGTGTTAGAAGTCAAGCAGCAAGTTCACCTTTAAAGATAGTGGTATTAATAGATAAACAACAAGAATAATGATTAACAATAAGAGATATTATTAGTAGTAGAATTTATATATATTGAATACCAATGGTTTTTTATCCATCATCAGGAGTTGTTTTAGGTCTGTTAGAGTATTGATTAAGATGATCAATGTCTCATAGAGGCTACTATACATAGCAACTCTGTCTTGAAATTAGCCATCTCTATTTAAATGTTGAATCTAGCTTTTCAATACATAAGGAGGGCCTCCCCCACCTAATTCAACCTTTCCTCACTGGAATTTCAGATAAACAGTTTTTCCTGAGCTACCAGTTATTTGTATTAGTGGTACTAGTTAGTGTTGATGTGTGTTTGTTAGTGTTATACTGGTTGGTCTGAGTAGAGTGCTATTTATTAGTAGTAGTGTTAGAAGTCAAGCAGCAAGTTCACCTTTAAAGATAGTGGTATTAGTAGATAAACAACAAGAAGAATGATTAACAATAAGAGATATTATTAGTAGTAGAATTTATATATATTGAATACCAATGGTTTTTTATCCATCATCAGGAGTTTTTTTTAGGTCTGTTAGAGTATTGATTAAGGTGATCAATGTCTCATAGAGGCTACTATACACAGCAACTCTGTCTTGAAATTAGCCATCTCTATTTAAATGTTGAATCTAGATTCCTTATATTTGTTTAGTACCATTAGAGGGTCAGGTCTTTCAAACCACTCATCAGTTGTAATAGCTTTCAACTATTTACCAATTGATCTCCCCCTCAGAGGATCTTTAACAAATATTATTATTTGTCCCACAGGAGTCCCACAGCATGCAAAAGAGAAATTTGAATATCTCTTCAGCAATTTACTTGACTGCATCTTGCTCATCCAAATCACCCATACATGCATGGAAACAACACATAAATGGGCTATTTGGGACTAGATTTGCACCTGGAGTCTCTCAAGCTCATTCAAGTACCTCCAGAATCTTCACAGTGAAATGATATATTCCTGTGTTGATTAATCCAGGTTCAAATTTTCTGTCCAGGACATCACCACTTGATCCATAAACATGTAAGATATCCAAGCAAGAATTGAGGGAGTGGTTCATTGGAATTCAGTATACAAGTTTCTGGCCTCATAATCTCACCACAAAGGATGTAAATGTGTGTGCCAAGAAGTTTCAGGCTTTGCTTGATGGCCTAGTAAAGGCACTCCAACTGTAGTGAGTAGGTGGGTGAAGATTTATGTAACATGGTTGAAAGGGAGATTGATCCTGGTGTTATACAGGTGTCTTGAGGTTACAGTGTCCTTTATCTACCAAACTTCATCGGTAGATCATATGGGCTTTGTCTACCACAACTAATGCAAGCTACAGTAAAGCCACCTTCATGGAGGTGGCTAATTTTTTTTCTTGGTGTCAGTCTTGGTCTTGATACCACACGAGTATTTTGTAGCTTCCTCATAGGAGAGAAATTGGGGGGAGTTCTGTCGTCAAGGATCAAGGTTGAAGAAGCATCAGCTTTCGCATGTTAAAAACACGGATAGAGAAAGAATCCTCACCCGGGCGTTCACGCTGGCCATGCAACAAAAGTTGTTCTCTCCCTGTTTACCGCTGCAAGTGAATCCAGGTTTCCCTTTGTCGGTGGCTGGATGAGCCAGGGTCACTGTGAATATCCGAAGAATGAGAAAAGCAACGTATTCAGCCAAACAGAATACCTAGGTGTAAAAATCACGACACACTATTATACACTAAGTAGGGGTCTTTTGCGCTTATTCTATTCGGGTTTCTAATCTCCGTGCCACACCAGCCATTAACTCTTCCTCTCCCAGCATCGCTACAGAGGAAGAACTCAGATTGGCCTAAGACTCCAAGGATAGTTGCGTAGGAAATCAATGCAAATAAAATCTGCTTCATCCTGAGGTGTTTCAGTTGGATACAGCCCTAAGTAACGAGGAGGGTAACCTATATAAGCAAGTAATCTAAGAATGGGCTAAGCGTATTTTTGTAGGCTTTGGTGGATGAACGAGCTCAGATCGGCCTGATTCGCCTTCTCTTATAAGTAACAGAGTTCGACTAAGAGCACCCCCGGAAGGTGGGGCGCCTTGTTGCCGGGGAGCTGGCTGAGGCCTCACAACCGGACCCAATCTTTGTACCAAACCTCGGCAGGATGTCCCGGTTGAGATACTGCGGTTGGACTGCCACCCCTATCTATCAACGAAGAATGGCACAGCTTTTCTCGGTCCACTTGACAATTTCAACCAACGATACAAGTGTTCGAGCAACTCATCGGCTTCGTGTCCTCAGAATCAATCCTGTGCTGCAATGTAAGAACCAAGCAGATGGCATCATCCACTTGATATCTGGTGAATAGATTTCTGCGCTCCGATTTGATGCCGATGGTTGCAACAGCTCATTCAGAGCAACCACAGCGCTGCGGTTTGGCTAGTTTTCAGCTGAAATACATCCCGCGCTTGCTAAATTTAACACAGGATTGATTATTGTCAGTAATTGTGGACATTACGATAGAGTCAACAAACTCGATTGAAGCGTTTTATTGGTGATCAAGACTCAAGATCGAAACAACTCGTCGGAGCGTTTCATTGGTCAATGATCAAGATTCTTGTTCCAAGGATCAAAGCCCATGTAAGCCCCCCGCGCGGGCTCACCACAACGTCAACACTCAGTTTAACTTACTTAGAGCATGCGTACCGGTGGCTAATTCCGCGCGGGCTAAGGACTTGAGCCACGGAATTCAAGCGCACCGGAAACCTCAGCTATATTGGCTTCAAGCTAGATTCTTGGCTAACCCTTGCCAAATTTAGCAAGGGTTAGCCCAAGAGCTAGAACCTCAGCTAAAGCCAATTTAGCTCCAACTCGCCACCCCCACGTATATCCAAAGACACCACACCACATTGGCCAAGATATTCTACAATGCCACCCAAACAAGGAGCAAACTGGCTCCCAACCGACGACAAACAACTCGCCAAAAGCTGGATAAAAATTTCTGAGGATGTAATCCGCTCAAACAGCCAAAAAAAAAGATGAATTCTGGAAAAGGGTTGCAGAAGACTACAACAAATTTTCTACAGGTGTGGAATGAGAGACCAACAGTGTGATGCACAGGTATGTTGCTCTCTATGTCTATTCATTTAATTTTTATTTTTTTAATCTTTTTCTTTCATTCTAGATGGGGGGACATCCAGAAAGGAACCCTCAAATTCTCCGCAATATACCACAAGCTTGAAAATAATTGGCCATTGGATTTGGTGTTGACAGACTTAGTTCCTGATACGAAAAAGGCGTACTATGAGCAGGAAGGGCGGTAGTTTATATATGAGCAGGCTTGGCTTGTTGTTTGGGAGTCACCGAAGTGGAAGAGCCTCTGTCAAGCTTGCTCGGGACCCAATGGAGACTCCCAAAAACCAGTCCTAGCATCAACTCCTTCAACCGCAGCCCCTCATCCTGATGCTTCCAAGGATTCAAAAGCCACTCCGGAAAAATCTTTCATACAACCTCCAGGAGTTCACACCACTAAATGAGCAATGAAGGAGGAACAATTCAATTTGAAAAAAATCAAAATGCTTTCACAACAATCAAACAACTACTGTGAGCGAACAATGGCCATGAAGAAAACAAATGAAATATATGAGAAAATGGCGAAGTCTGAGCTGATGAGGGCAGACATGGATATAATGTCAAAGAACCCTGAGGACTTACCGGATGATATTTCATGAGAGTTTCTCCGACTCCACAAGAAAGCAATACTCAATGACCTTCAGGAAGAAATTGACAAGAAGAACCAGGCAAAAAATCAACCACAAGAGATTGAGGTGGGGGCTAGTGAGAATCCCTCCCGTTTATCATCATCAATGCCCCCAAGCGACCTGGAGAATGTAGGCCAATCAATCCATTTTGATCACAATTTGTAAGAGGAAGAGGACAACAAAGATGAGCATGATGATGAAAATCTGGATCCCTCCCTCTTTTGATTGACTGCTTTTTTCTTTTTTCCTTGCACTTGGGTTGTACTTTTCCATATCAATCAACTTGACTGTTTTCTTATCGAGAAGTTTTTTTGGGCATGAAATGAATCCAACTTGTGTTTGTTAACTTATTTTTTATGAATTTTTTTTTTTTGGGAGAGAAACAAAACAACAAAAAGTTGTTTACAAACACACCAAAGAAGCAAATAAACATATGGAAGTAAACAATGAAATACAACGAGTATTAGAAAAGGTTTTATTTGTCAGTGTCCCTGATTCTAGCCCCCAATTGATTCCAATTGAAATCAATCAAGTCGTTTGTTAGCCGCCAATGTTGAGCACCAGATTGCATCTCTATGTTGCAAACTTTCTGTTCTCGGAATGAGTAAGGAGTCTGGCGAGGCGGAATCAGAACAGTTGCAGGTGGGAGTTTGTATGTGTGTGTAGAATCACGCTCGTGATCCTCCACAATCATATTGTGGAGGATTACACAAGTTTGCATAATCGTGACCATGTTGGTTGGACTCCAAAACCAAGCCGGCAGGGTCACAATTGCCCATTTTGATTGAAGTACTGCAAGCAACAGCGGGCCGCTACGCTAACGGTAGCGTTACCGTAGCGTAGCGTAGCATAAAACCGCTAACAGCTAACGGCTTTTGCCGTTGCTGTTAGCGGTTTTGCGCTAACGCTAACGGAGCGAGGCCAAAAAAAGGCCTCGCTACGCTGCGCTACAGCGCTTTGTAGCAGAAAATAGCCGCTACAAGCGCTGTAGCGTAGCGTAACGCAGCGTAGCGGCCTGTAGCGGCCCTGTAGCGCCGCTAACGCTACAGCGTTGGCGAGAAAAAAAAAATGACCGCTACGCTACGCTATTTTGCCCATGTAGCGTAGCGTAGCGTAGCGGCCCACCGCTGCTGCAAGGGCCCTCTCAATGTCTTTCCTGAAGGCTTCTTGAAGGGTTTGGAAGTTTTTCAATGTTTCATCTTGAGAAACAACCTTGGCTTTGATGAAAGTCAACCATGGAGGGTAGATTCCATCTACCAGATAGTATCCATGATGATACTTCCGGCCGCAGACTTCAAACTCAACATCCCAACTCGTACCCGCAAGTCTTTCCTCAATGACAAAGACACTTGATTGTTCCAAGATGTTGATTTCGTTTAATGTGCCAGCAGATCCAAAGAAACTATGCCAAATCCAGAGTCTCTGGTTGGCAGCAGCTTCTAATACAACAGTTGGCTTTTTCTCTTTTCCTTTGTACTGCCCGGCCATGGCACTTGGGAAATTCTTCCATTCCCAGTGCATGCAGTCCAGGCTTCCTTGGCAGGCTGGAAATCCCCTTTGATTATTGATGTCCAACAGCCTTGTCAAGTAGTTTTTGTCTGGTTTTCACAAGTATTTTGCACCATAAAGATGGTCCATTGTGCAGCAGAAAAACCAGAGTGTTTTTTGACCTGTTGCATCACCTACCCAACAGTACTCATCCGTGGCATCCACAGCACACCCGTAGGCAAGTTGTCAAGGCGCGCAGGTAATCTTTTGGTAGCTTGAAATTCCTAACTTTCTGGTACAGTCCTGTGGATAAATTTTTGGTGAGCTCTAGAAATGAACTAAAAAGGAAAAAAAGGAAAACAAATAAAAAAGGAAAAAGGAAAAAAAGGAAAGAAAGAAAATGAAACTTTTTTCTCACAGGTTTTTGAACAAAATACAGGCATGAAGACTCCACTTTGGATGCAATTTTCATGAAAAGCTCTCTACGCATATGGAAAAATTGTTCAAAATTGCGGTCGTTGTATGTTGAGTTGGGACTAAAGTAATCTTGGATAAGTTTATCGTGGCCTTTTTGATGATTTCATTCTTTGTTGGGTCCACGCAAGCCTTGGACCATTGTTTTCTCATCTTCATCGGTGATTTCTTCAAGGGAGTCGGAAATCCTTGTCTTTGTCTTCCAAATATCCAAAGAGGTCTTCCAGAAGACGGCTTTGTTTTGTGGTGCGGTTGACCATGGCGCATGGAGCTAAGCTAGTTTAGGTGGGCATATAGCTGGTACCAGTGCGGCTGAAGTGCCTGCAGCTAGTTAGCTGAGGTTTAGCTGCAGCTTTAGCCCGCGCTCAATTTAGCCAAACCAGTACGCATGCTCTTAGGGCATCTGCATTGGAGCGGTTAAATCGCGGCGTTAAGGGAACTTGAACCCAGCTGAATCCAAAAACCAAACGCATCAGTCCCGGGTTAAGCTGGTCTAAAGTTCCAAAAATCTAAGAAACTGGCTAAGCATTGCTAAATTTAGCCATGCTTAACCTGAGGTTAGGGAAACCTCTCCTGCGACTGCGGAGGCTGAGAGTATCCACATTCCTCAACCTCACACTAGCTGGCGATAAAACATCAGACCAATGCGTTCACACATTACCGGTCAGCTAACCTCGGTCTAAACTTGGGTCAAGTTGACCCAAAAACTGACAAAACAAATGTGGATGCTCTTAATCATGAATATTT
>SMGU01003894.1:0-13552 GCA_004348175.1 Puccinia novopanici
AAATGAGTCCGCCTTATGTCTGAAATGGCCTATATATGATGGCATAATTTGATGTAAGGAACAGTGGAATACACGAGAGCCTTCTAGTCGCTCCTTGAGTAAAAGGAGGCTTTCCTTGATTGCCCTGAACTGAATCCTCAGCATATTCGGACCAGCATACGGTAAGAATCCAAGGGAACATTTTTGACTGCTACTATGAGAGGTGTGTTGAACATAAATACGACCCTTTTCCCATTCCACCAACCTGCGTCGATATTGGTGAGCCGGACCAAACTTGCCCGCGTAAAAGCCAGCGCTTATTCCTGATGAAGAAGAGCAGAACCGAATGAGCCAGACAGAGAATAAATGTGTGTGAGTAGGGGGGGGGACAGAAGAAGGCTCAGAGAAGAAGAAGAGAAGCGGGCGAAGACGGTTTGCGAGCTTCCAAGCAAGGATTCTCCGGGTTGAAAAGCGAACCTTATTTTCCTCGGAAGAGGCCCATCGCTCTTCCTGCCCACATCTGCAGAGCACCCACCAACGCGTCCCTACTCACCTCTCTTTTTCTTGGACGAATGGTTGTTGCCACGTCAAGTCGCCCAGTTATTCCACCAACAAATGTTGCTTAAAAAATCTACGACTCATTACTGCATCTTGAAGCCCATGACAGAACGGGGGCATGGGAATGATCCCCCTTTTTTAAAGAAGAAAAAAAAAGTTGACATACTACCAGCATCATAAAGCAAACGTTACTTATATGAAAATATAGAAAAAGGAAGGACTGTTATGAAGTTGTCATAAAACCAAAATGATAATGACGTAAGTGGATCTGGGGAGTGTTGTTGGAAGCGCGTGGCTGTATCTCATCAGGGTATGGGGAGGCCAAGAGGTCTGATGGGCGTGGTGGGAACGACCAGATCATTGCAACAATGGATCGCGATCTACAAGCACACCGAGCGATAAGTAACAAGACAAGAGAGAGACAACGACAGAAACAAAGACTGACAATGCTTCTGGTTATTACCGCTAGTGCAAGCAACCCTAGTTTGGAAGAGTTGACGTTTATGGACGTCTTTGAAGGTGCGAATATGGTGGCCGGCCATCTTAGCTTCGCCGGGGTTACGGGCCTTGATGACCAGGTCGGTGGGATTAGTCCTGGAGGCGCGGGAGTTGAAGTTGATGCCGCCGCCGCGGCTGGGGATGAGGCCAGCGTTGGAGAGCGAGGAGGCGTGTTTGGCGCCGGGTCGGCCGGCCAGTCTCGATGCGAGGGCTGACGAGGTCTGGGTTGGGGCCGCTGCCGCGAGGGAGGACGGGACGCCCTCGGCCGAGGACAGCACCGCCAGACGGGTCAGCAGTTTGATGTTCCGGTTGCCCGCCTGCGTTGACTGCGAGCCTACCGCATACGGCAGCAGGTTCTGCTTGTAGATGTACCGCAGCGACCGGTGGCCAAGACGTACCCCGTTCGGCAGCACCAGTTCGAACGGCGAGTCCCCAAGTACCGCCTCCCTATCCTCCGGTAACAAGTCATCTGCCATCGACACATCCGATGCCGAGTTGCTCGCCACATCTTCCCACTCGTCCTCCTCTACTACGTTCGAGATGCGATTGGCCTTGGCTTTGCTTTTCAGAGACTTACTGTTGGTCTTGTACGAGGCACGATAGTCGAAGAAGTCGAATACTCGAGTCGTTGTTCCTCCGTATCCCAGGCCAGCTTGCAATGATTCTATCAAGGGAATGGGAGAAATAGACGGAGATAAATGAAAAAAGGAAAAGATGTGTGGAAGGGGGGAAGGGAAGAACCGACCTTATCACACATATGTTTGCGGACGCTTTCGAGGCCTTTGCGAGTGAGGGAGGCATGGTCATGTGGGGCGTGTTCGGAGAGGATTTTGCCGCCAAAGCCGGTTCCGCAGTAGAGACAGACGTTCCAGACGGCGATGATTTCGGCGAGGTAGGCGAGCAGGCCAGGTTTGTCTACGAGATACTCCTGGTCTGGCAGGAAGAAGCCGTGGGCGGATAGCATGTGTTTCAAGGCATGTTCTGGGTCGGTGAAACGGAGCGAGACAGAGCGGGGACAGAAGAGACACTCGTTAGGCTCTATCTTGGGGGCTGTTTGATGCGCTGCTCGATGAGCTGTTCGAGGTTGGGTTTGTTGTGGGTGTTGATGGGTTGGTTCGGTTCTTCTTCTTCTTCTTTTAGTTTGTGGTGTTGGATGGGAGCTGATGGTTTGGTCAGTTTGAGTTGGTGTTTCTTGGTGAGTAGATGGTTGTTGTGTGCGGCGAGAGAGTTGAATGATTTGCGGCATGGTTCGCAGTGGTAGGAGGATGCATCATCGGATGTTGGTTGGTGATCCTTGTGGTTGAACTTGTGGTTGAAGGTGGTGATGTCGACTGGTGATAGTCCGGCGACGGCTCTTTTTGAGTTGTATCTGTGCAAGTCGGTTGAGTAGTGAGTGCGTTGTGTTTGTGGAGTGGTGAATGCGAGTGCACAGCAGAGACAGGTGTAGGGATGACTGGTCATGGTGGTGGTTGCTGCTGAGTTTTCCAATTTTTCTTTTTGGTGGGCGAGGGAGATGAATATGGAATATGGTTGGAGTGACCCCCCGTTCAGCAGCCCCGATCGATCGGGATGACCTCCCTATCGAGTGTGGAAACTCCAAAGCTGAAGTATCTCAGATTCAAGAGGTCACTCTGTCAAAGGTCCAACTTCCTTCCTTGACTTCACCAGCAAAGTGAAATCATGCTCGAAACACGTCCTTGCTCAACGAACGGCTGCACCAAAATCGCATCGAAACTGGAATGTCCCAAGTGCAAACAGTACGAACTCATAAAACACTCTCACCACTAGCACACTCATCACTGACTACTGCCCACATTAACACAGGGACCCCAACCTACCCTCAAGCTACTTCTGCTCCCAGAACTGCTTCAAGAACGCTTGGCCAGAACACAAGCTATCCTACCATTCAAACATACCACCACCCGTCATCCCACAAGACTACAAAGGTCCCTCTCAAAGTCAGCTTGATCCAATCCAAACAATACAAAGAAAAATAATAATACTGACACTGACTCATTTTCATATATATATATAGCCTTCGACCCCTTCGACGAACATAACATATCATCATATCCACTCCGAAATCCTTCAAGGGAGACGCTGCGTGGCATAGAACACTTCAAGTACACTGGCCCTTTGAGGGCATGCTATCCCATCCACCGCGTACCAAAGAGGACTGTGCCCGATTCCATACCATTACGTACGTAAGCAGCCCCCTTACCCCATCACCAAACTTAACCATCACTGTCACTTACTTATCTTGCGCCACCACATTTAGCCGATTATGCAAAAGACGGTGAGTGGTCCTTGACTGGCCTCAAAAACATCCTCTCTGTCGTCTCATACGGCCTCCAGGAAGTGGGTCACTACAGATCACTCATGTCTTGATTCCATCCACAAAAAAAAAACCCCGGAAAAACGCCTTCGATGTTACAGTTCAACATGGCTTTTCACCCTCCGAACAGGCAATCTCGGGCCAACGTCTAGGAAAACCGTTGAAGCCACATGAAATCGAAGGCATGAGGAAAGTCTGCAAGGTCACTCACTTTCTCTCCCTTGACACAACGGCACCCATCTAACCATATATCCTATATAATATTACAGCTTGCTCGAGAGGTGCTCGACCTGGCTGCCGCTCATGTCAAGCCGGGTATCACCTCCTTGGAACTAGATAAGATCGTCCACGATGCTTGTATTGAACGCAATTCTTACCCTTCACCTCTTGGTTGTCAGTACTCCTGCCAGCTTTCTTTTTTCTTATTCTGTCATCGGTTTACTTGACTCACTTGTCATTCAAATCGTCTCCTGCCACCTTCCTACTCAGATTTTCTCTTTCCTCGTAGTGTTTGCATTAGCGTCAATGAAGTCATTTGCCATGGTAAGTCGTATAAATACATGAGTCAAAAAGCTTTTTCTGTCATTGATCCCCATTGCAAATCAATCAAGGTATCCCGGACGCCCGACCGCTTGAAGAGGGGGATATCGTAAATCTGGACGTGACCCTATTTCATGAAGGGTAAGTGTCACAAATTCATGCACGGAAGAAACTAGCTGATGCTTACCCGACGCGTCCTCTCTTCTTGTTGACCTTTCAAAGGTTTCATGGAGATTTGAACGCGACATACCCCGTAGGGAAGATCAGCGAAGAGTCGGAGCATTTGATTAAATCCACACGGAGGTGTCTCGATCGGGCAATCTCCATTTGTCGTCCCGGCACGCTCTTCAGGGAGATTGGCAACATCATCGAGCCGATGGCCAAACAGGCTGGCCTGAATGTCAACAAGCGATACTGTGGCCATGGGATCAGCCAGTCAATCTTTCCCCCTTCCTTTTTTCACTTTTCAGCTCTCCTGGCTGTGGCTTTCTGACTCTTTTTGTTCGGCGTCCCACAGACTCTTTCATGGGCCTCCCAACATCCCTCACTATGCGAAATCAAAGGCGATTGGCGAGATGAAACCGGGGATGGTATGTCACTGGTTACTCTTTTCGCAACCCAGAGAAGCTGATCAAGATGTACGAAAAAAAATGCAGGTTTTTACGATCGAGCCGATGGTAAATCAGGGGGTTTCTGACGAAGATCATTGGCCGGACAAGTCAGTCTCTCCCTACTAACCCTTACGATTGAGGCCAAGGAAAGGGAGAACTGACGAATAATTGCCTTGATTGGAAACATGGGGGGGTAGTTGGACGGCGGTGACACGGGACGGGAAACGGTCGGCCCAGTTCGAAGAAACCCTCTTGATCACAGACAACGGCGTCGAAGTCTTGACCGCACAACCCGGCTGGAAATTGCCCGCCGAATTCGAGGAGGTCGCCTTGGGCTTGGTGTCTGCTTCTCAGTCTTAGTCCCCGCTCACTTGCCACCTCGCCGCCCCGCCCGGGAGTCTCCTCAGTCGCTCCTCCAGCTGCCAAGCTCCTTTTGTTTACAACAAAAAAATAAAAACCTGCCCCTCTTTTCTTTTGGCCTTCTCTTGAACTGGTCATTCAATTATCTTGTGTATGTGCAATTCCTGAGAATATCCTCACATGATCCAGTGTTGTTTGTATACAGAACCAGTGGTTAGGCAAAGGCAATGAGATAGTTGCAGGAAGTTTTGTAGGATCAACTGAGAGAGAGAGAGAGAGAGACTGCATGTGTGGAACCTGAGCTGATAATCTGATGGTGAGTGAGGAAGAGCACTGACATCAATGGTGTTGGCCAGCTACACTACCTGTTGTGTTAGTGTGGTGTAGTGCTAACTTGTTTACACTAACACAAAACTCCTGTAAGTGCCAATGTTTGACCACTAGTGCTGCAAGATTTTCAAAAAAAAAAAAAAGCCGTAGTGCAGTGTTTCTTCAGCCCCCAAAGCAAAACTAATGCTTATAAGATTTCCAGGTAGTCATGTTGTAGCAGTGTTAGCAAGGGAGAAAGCTGTGCTAACTTGTAGCATGGCAGATGTATCAGCTACACTGACATGTAGTGTTATCAGCTACACTCACTTGTAACACATTGATTTTGGAAACTAGTTTGGCCTCTTAGCTCACATTTGAGTCCCACTATCCCATCCAAGAATTAAAAAAAAATATACTTGTCAGTCACATCAAAAAAAAAATGTGGATGTTCACTTTTTTTTAAAAAATTTTCTTTTAATTTTCAATTTTTTAATTTTTGGCTTATATCTATGGTTGAAATTGATTTTATGAGTATATCTGGAGTCATGCTTTGAGTTTCTCTGTTTGTGGAGCAGCTGCCTGTCAAATGAGGGACTTAGACACTAT
This sequence comes from Puccinia novopanici, assembly GCA_004348175.1. Taxonomy (NCBI): domain Eukaryota; kingdom Fungi; phylum Basidiomycota; class Pucciniomycetes; order Pucciniales; family Pucciniaceae; genus Puccinia; species Puccinia novopanici. Next base: position 5,797 of record SMGU01003894.1, read on the forward strand.
GTCGGTCTACTTGCCCTAGACTAAAATATTTGGAGACATTCTTTTCTTTGTTTTTTTTTCTCCCATCTCTTGTTGCTTCCAAGCAGCTGAGATAATGCCCATGGTTCTGTGGACCAAAATGTCCACAGGGTTCATTGGCTCACTAATTTACTACTTGTGATTCATTATCTTAATACCCTCTGCCACCTATCCATGTAAGTTGTAACCATTGTATGACTAACCACTGTCCCATGTCACTCGACCGCTGTCCATGCTGGGAATGTACTTAATGTTTGTAGTGGAGGTGATTTAGGAGTTTTAGGAGGCTGAGCAGTCTAAAGAATACAATGAATAAAAGATCATAAAAAGAATAAGATGAGTGAGTGTATTATGCAGACAAAGAAGTTTTTCCGGTAGTCCATCTAAAAAATGACTGCCGGGAAGCTGAGTGCAACACCATCCAAGCAACTCGACTCGCACCAATGTTAGGACTACTCCACCACTCCGACATGTACATGTTTGGACTTGCGTTCTGGCACCGGCAACGAGTCCAGCGGGCTCACAAAGAAACACCGTTGATCTACATCAGGGCTGCCAGGACCACCTTCAGTCGACCACCACGCTGGAACCTTGGAACGACGAACGGATTCCAACGGTAGAAATCCTTGTTCTGAACTGACTCCTTGTCAAACTGAATACTTCTTCTGCCAACTACTCAAACCAGTGGTAATAATCCAAATTATTTAAATATTCTCATGAACTCACATCATTCTGGAGAATTCAAAATGGAGAGCTTCAGATTGATCAGGACCACAAATAATCAGAGATTGTTAGAAAAATGACATTTGGCTGACACTTTTTGATATGTTGATCTTTGTGACCAAAGAACCTTGTCAATATTGGTTTAACTCAACTGATTCAATGTAACTGAAAGGTGCTTGCATTTCTAGCATGAATTTATTGAAACCTCATATAATTAGCTTGGACTTGCAAGCATTACAATCCAAAACATATTCAAGTGCTGGTAATTTAGCTCTGAGTTGTTGTACCACAACTAAATGAGTAGCATGATTCAAAGAAATTACTTGTATCCTTTAAGAAACACTGGGCCATTATAGTGCAGCATCCAATCACCCATCTGAATAGTATTAGTGGCTCAAAGAGCTGCTAAACTACACTATGTTTATCAGAAACATACTTCTGATAGCTGTAAGATTATTGATCCAGTGAATAATGAGAATTGTCTCAGAAAGCAGATCAAAGAGTGATTAGCCACTAGAAAAGGCAAGCAATAAAGGAGAAGTTAGTTATTAACTAATCACAGAATAAATACTGTCAGCTATGTGTATGAAACTAGGGGGATCCAATGGATATGCCTAGTACTAGCACTGTGCTGAAATTATCAAAAGAAGAGATTAATCTCAATCTACCTAGTGTATTGCTACTCTAGTTAAAATAATGTCCCTTGTGGCCCAATCAAGGATGGCTTAAGGTAGTAGATACCTCTTTAAGATCAACTTACTTGGTATACAAGTGAAGAAGATAGAGGTGACAGCCAACGATGGGCAGTTACGTTACGATACGTTACAGCAGGGAAATTGGATAACGTAACTTTTTTTAGTTATCCAGATTTTTCTTTTTTGTAAAGTAACTAATTTTTGGCTGTAAGTAAAGTAAAGTAACTTATGGAAATATTTCTTTTTTTTCTGAATGATAACGTAAATTTTTGGAATATCTTTTTGGTAACTTGGTGTCAAAAGAAATGAGGCCAGATATCAGATTTGGCATAGTGGTTAAGAGCTTCCCTTGTGTATTGAACACAGGTTGTGAGTTCAATTCCCACTAGGGTGCTTTTTTCATTGGCTGAAAGGGGAGAAATTCATAAATAACAGTTTGTTATCAAATTGAGCACACTTTATCTTGCTCATATTGACCAAATTAATTACTGAATATCACACCCACAAGCCCATTACACTTGCGTTATCCATATTTGGCAGACAGAGTAACGTAACTAGGTTTTGCTCAAAATATCGGGTATCGTAACTATCAGAAAAGTTGGACTTTCTCTGGGATGGATATCGTAACTGAACTTGGGATATCTGTAACAAGAAAATAACGTAACTGTAAAGGTTACGTTACAGACAAAGTTATCCATTTGGGTAACGTAACTGCCCATCATTGTGACAGCTGAGCTGTGCTTATATCAAAATAAAAACAGAGTTGTTAAAAGTAGCTGGCAAACACTTAAACTGATTGGCTGCTTGTCAGAGGTGGTGGTCTTTCTGGAACTACTTTTAAGGATCAAAGAGAAAGCTTTTAAATGGGGCTTTTAATAAGACTAACTATTGTTCCAGTGGTAAAAAGTTATGGTGATGGGGAGATGGAAACACTACTCTAAAAGTAGGAGAAGGGAATTCACTGCACTAATAATTATATGCTGGGGTGAATCACTGAGGATCAATCTCAAGGCCAAAGAGGCCACTTTTTATATTCTTTAGGTCTCTCAGGGAGAGCTCATGGTGTATCACACCATTCTTACATCAAATGATGCCATAATGGTGTCATCTTGCACCATAATAGCTCAATTGAGTACTTCCATTCATTCTATGTCCCCATGACATCATGCATGCATTGTTATAACCAATTGCCGCATGTGTTAACTTATTTTGAAATAGAATGAATTGGGAATAGTTCTCACAGACTGTACAAGTGGAACTTTCTCAGGTTGCTCTAACCTCAATTTATATTACTATTGAAATTGTACTACAATATAATTGTGTAAAATTGGAATTGTATTATAATTGAAATCCAACATAAATCTCCTCTCTCATTGTATAAATAAGGTTTGAACTATTTTCATTTATTATTTATGTAAATATTCCATAAATTATTTACATAATACATATTTATGGTATGTACTTATTTTACTGCTCAGTCCACAGTAATAATTCTTATGGTACTTGAGTTACAAGAAAGTACCAGAAGTAGTAGGAATTTAGGGGTAGGCCCAGTGGGTAACCCTAGGTAAAAGTACATGAGAAATCCATTTCTGAAATAATATTTAAGGATTTCTTTATATTAAATGATATATAATACTATTATTTAAAGTATGCAGGCTTTTGGATACTCTGGAGTATCTCTAGGGCTGACAAATACTGTAGGAAACAAGTCTAAGGCTGTTGAAATAGGACCTATAGGAAATAGCTCACAAGCACATCTTTCTCCCAAAATGCTGCACAAAATGATTAAATCCTTTTCAATACATTATTACTCAGCCTCCAACAAGATTAAATAATAATTAGATTATAATAGACTCAGTGGACCCTCAAGATAATATAAAATTTTGATGTGTATATCAAACCAAGTAGCTGTTTGTATTCAGTGTCAAATATACCAATATAAGAATCAAAATTAACAAAAATTAAGGGTTCTGTTTGCTATAAGAAACACAGACATGAAGGAATACTAACAAACACATTATGCATAAAATATCCTCTTGGTCCAGATTTAGCATGCTTTCTATTATTGTTCTTATTTCTCTTTTCCCACAAGAAATTTCTCTCTTCTTTTGTAAAACCATCATAAAAATATACATATAGAATTTTCTGCTCCTAGTTAATAAAAATTGGTCTCAACACTTATGTATCATATTTATCTCAATATTACTTGACTCTAAAATAAAGAGGTAAATTCTTGTTTTTCAAAATTATTTTAAAAGCAGTGCATCACAGAATCAAAAGGATTTTTTTTTTTTTCATTCCTCCATTAGAATTAATGTGTATCCACTAACAGCTATGTCAAAAGTTGTTGGATGTTAGCGGGATTGCACTACACTAATGCTAGTTTAGCAGAATTTCCTCAAGACCTTCTCCACATGGAGTCCTACAATTATTTATTCAATTTTTATTTTCCATAAAGTTTTTTTTTTGTTCCTGTTTGAAATATTCCTGCTGATACTAAAAAATACTTATTGAGGATGAAAATCATGGAATATCTGATTTTTGTTGGTAATTTTTTCTTGATAATGCCAGTGATTAATCAAAAATATCCGTGGGTGGAAATGTGCTTGATGGAATCTCTGTTCCAGTTTAGAAACAATCTGTTCCTAGAAGTGTGCATCTCACTGTTCCATTATAATTGGTTTGAAACCAAATATCAGCCTGAGGTGGGTGAGATGATTGGGTTCTGTCCATAGTTTCCAGCTCAAAATACCCCCTTTTTCAGTTTTAGAAGGAATCATATTGAAGATGACAATTTATAGCTTATAAAAATGAGGAATAGATTTACTTCCTGCTATTCCTTGGTGAATTTAATTTTTTGTGTTTGCAACCTTTAAACCCATGTTTACTTCCAACAAGTTTGGTTGCTTGCCTTGAATATTTAGAGTTTTTATATTCTTATCCAGGGGGTAGAATATCCATAAAAAAATTGACACAATGTGTATGGTCTGAAACTCTTGATTGAACTGCTTCCAAGAAAATAAATGTGAAAAATGGGAGTGTAAATCTTTTAATTGGTTACACCAGTTTGCAAGTCCTGGAAGTAGAGGATGTAGAACAATGCTAGAATCTTCCATTATTTTTGAAATTAAACCTTTCAGCCATCAAGTTATTTTGAAAATATAATTGTCCTCATTATAGATCTTGATGAGATTACATTTGCCAGTCTTAATATATGTGGTTTCTTACAAGAATCCAGATGCTGAGTATGAACACAAATAAAGAGAGTGATGAAGCACAAAGCTTAATTAATTCCAATGGCAATACAGCTTGGGATCCCTCACTGTGGGAAAAACATGCTCAACTGCCTGCGGTTGACATGCTGAAAGTCCAAGGAAGCTTGTGGTGTTACTCAAACCTTTCTCCAATATTGATTCAACTAAGCTTGGATGCACAGTGACTGTGCACACTGCACAGTGACTGTGCCAAAAAATCTACATATGCAATATGTGGAGTTTGGATGGTAGCTTGGCTGGAGCATGCTGAATGTCAACTGCAGGCAGTTGATCAAGTTTTTTTTGCATTGCCTGTTGGCCCATTGACATAGCCGGTATTTCTGAGAATTCTTTCCTCAGGTGGGACATAGTCAATTCTGCGCACCCTTTTATCTCTTTCTAACATCAGACACAAAAGCAATGTTTGGTGAGGCAAGGTGCACTAAAATCATTGTGAGATGGTTGAGCTACTATGCTGTAGAAACTAAAGGCAAAGAGGGTTTCTTTTAAATAAACAATGAGTGTGAGAAATACCACACAAGAGGACAAGGCCAAGAAGTGATGTACAAACCTTTTAAAGAAACCAAAAGCGTTTGAAATACCACCCAAGAGGATGAGGCCAAGAAGTGATGAGCAAACCTGAATGAAGAAAGTAGGAACAATCACCATGAAAAAACTAGTTTCACTTGCTATCAAGCGACATACTCGGTTACAAAGGGACCTTTGAACAAGTGACATTAGTTTTTCATGGTGAATACAAGAGTTACTATTTAAATACAACAAACTAGGTTTTAGATTAGGTTTCAACTCTAACTATCATAATCAACAAGTAGCATAGGATGCCAATATTGAGTTATGTTAATATTTGCATGCATGCTGAGAAATAATGTAGGGACTTTTTCACTGATCAAGTCAAGATCATTCTTGCAATAGCAGCAGGCTTTTCCTCCTCTAATTTGCAAGCTTCCTTGGCTGCTTACAAGTCATCAGGGCTTCTGGTGCTGTCATAGATAGTTTTTAGGATGCACTCAGACAGCTCAAAGAACCTGGATGGAAGAATAGAAAAAGCACATCTAAAAATTTCAGAACCCTTTTAAAAGAGCATGGCTGTTTTTTATTTGATTGAATTGGCCTGGGAATTGATGAGTAGCCATGAGTAAATCAAAAGAATAGAAGAGCAGAGAATGAATATGTACACAGGTTACCCTCAAGCAGCTGTGTCATTTTTTCTCAATCCTATAGCAAGCTAGCCTGTTGTTTTTGGTGGCTCAGAACCACCTTGTGAAGCAGACTACATCAATCTCAAAACCTCCGGAGCCTGATTAAAAAAAGAGGCTTAGGAAAACGACTCCCAAGCTTTAGCAAAACGACTCCCACGACATTACAGACGTCGATTTTGGGAGTTGTTGTGCCAATTCCTTGCTGTGCTATGGGAGTCGTTGCACCAAAACTCCCAGAGGAGCCCAAAAATAACAAAAAATAAATAAATTATATTTCATTTAATAAAATCCCAACACCATTAAAATTGGGAGTTTTTGTGAGGTGCCCAAATGCCTCTTCCCAAAATTTTTCAGGTTGATTCCATGTACAAAATTGAAGAAGGAGGTATACACAAATTTACTAATTTTCCAAATAAGTGATACAAGTAGCCTCTCAATGAGTTCCCCAAGGGCCTAAAAATTTTTGAACATGGGTTATAGCCACTTCTCAAAACCTTTTGGCCCATGGGGGCACTCATCAAAATGTCATGTGCACCACCAAAAGTAGTAATATTTGGCCCAAAAATGTGTACACATCTATGATCAGTTTTGTACATTCTGTTAGGCCAGATTTTTTTTAAGTTATTTAAGGGTTCATAATCAATTTCTAAAAAAATTTTAGGCCCTTGGGGGCACTCATTTAGAAGATGTGTTTCACTTATTCAGAAAATTATTAAATATGTGTATACCTCCTTCTTCCATTTTGTACATGGAATCAACCTGAAAATTTTTTGGAAGAGGGATTGGGGCACCTCAAAAAAACTCCCAATTTTAATTGGTGTTGGGGATTTTATTAAATGAAATTTATTTTATTTTATTTTTGTTATTTTTGGGCTCCTCTGGGAGTTTTGGTGCGACGACTCCCATAGCACAGCAAGGAATTGGCACAACGACTCCCAAATCGACGTCTGTAACGTCGTGGGAGTCGTTTTGCCAAAGCTTGGGAGTCGTTTTCCTAAGCCTCTAAAAAAAAAGGGGGGTTCTTGAACTATGAAAAGAGTAAAAGTAGGACAGGCTATAGATTTTGTCTAATGGCCTTTATTTACAAGCATGAATTTCCCATAGAACGTGGGCCATGGATGCTGCTGGTTGTAGTGACTTGGTGTGAGAGTCTGAGCCGCCTGCTCCACAGCCTGTGACAGTCGCGTGTCAGGGCTCCACTGCGGCGCATCAGCCGACTCGCTGCTGGTCCGGCCCACATGTTCATGCCGTTCAAGCAATCAACCTCTTTTTTTACCACCGACATAGCACCATGGGCAAACGCGAGAAGAAAACTGGGAAGGGACGACTGGACAAGTACTACAGACTTGCCAAGGAACAAGGCTATCGCGCGCGATCAGCATTCAAGTTAATCCAGCTCAACAAGCGGTACCAGTTTCTGGAATCTGCAAGATGTTGCATCGATCTGTGTGCCGCCCGGGTGGTTGGCTCCAAGTGGCTGCAAAATGGATGCCCGCGAATAGTACGTCAGCATCATGCCCCACCCATATAAATATCTTGATCGCTCTGGGTAGCTGATTTCTTTCTTTTTTTCATCGCCCTTACGTCGCAGGCTTGATTCTTGGAGTCGATCTAGTACCCATTAAGCCGATCCCTAAAGTCGTGACAGCCACTGAAGATATTCGGACTCAAAGTTGCGGATGTGGCTTCGAAGTGAACTAAAAAGATTGGAGGGCTGATGTGTAAGAACATATTCTGCTACTTATCTTTGCCTACAGCTGTTAACTAATCCATTGATCATCTCTAATTTTAATTTAGTGTTCTTCACGATGGAGCTCCTAACGTAGGGACAGCTTGGGTCAGG
>SMGU01003895.1:0-15795 GCA_004348175.1 Puccinia novopanici
TCTCACTCAAGGGCATGACTTAAATAATCTAAATACATGTGCCGAGTTGTGGTTGAGGAAGGGACTCTCAGGGGTTTGGAATGAAGAGGGGGTCTGACAAATGTAATGAGTGACAACTGAGGGAGAAAAGACAGAGACGAGATCAGAGAGCGAAAAAACAAAATTCCAACACTCAGATTGACAGAAAAATGTCCAAAATACTAGAATCAATCAAAAAATACGAGCCAATAAGAAAAAAGATTACATTAATTGAGGAATAAAGAGTAATTTTATCACAAGCCAAAAACAGAGGAAAGGAAGTAGAAACAAGTAAGTATCATTTCTTGCCCCTCCTAGATCGCCGAGGGGTGAATGAAGAAGATGCTTTTGGTTCAGTAGGTGGAATGAACTTCAATCAAATTGAGCCATTGTGGGCTTTCTTGTTGGAGACTTGATTTTCTGAAGGTTGTTCTACGCTGTTTCTAGGATGTTCTTCAAATTTCAATTTTGGTGAGCTGTCTCCAAGTTGCAGAAATTTCTCGTCTACTTCAAGAATGTTTTCAATTTCTTCTTCATCTTCAAGATTGAATTTTTCACTTTCTTTGCTTTCCTGTATGGCTATCTTGAATTTCTTTTTGGATGGTCTGGCTGGTGATGGCTTGACGTCTTCCTTGTGTGAAACGTTGGTGTCTTCATCTTCAAGTGAATCCATGTTGTCTTCGTTGTGTGCCATGTTGTCTTCATTGTGTGCAATCGAAGTCGAATGATGTGAAACCGTCAAGATGGACTTCATTTCTTTGAATGGGATATCTCCAGCTGCGTCAGGGTTTTCTTCAATGATTTTATCAATGGCCTTTTTGACGTGCTCTTCCTCTGAAGGTAGCCAAACCCGGGAATAGAATAGCCAGCTGGTTCTGGGCTCTGCAACAGCAATTGAACTAGGGACTCGGTTGATTTGTTGCACATAGCCGTGGTTTTCCGCATTGTTGTGTAACCAAACGGCCGTCAAGCTACCCTTGTTTGAGGAGATGTTAGCACTTTGCAGAACCTTGCACCAGTAATGGGCCCCACTCCAGTAACCTCAAGAAATTAGCGTGTAGACGTGGCCTTGAATGTTCAATTTGAAAGGCCAGTTCGTGGATGCCATGAAGTATTCTGATTCCTTTTCTTCGGTGATTCCAGTGACCTCTAGATGGAAATTTAAATGAAAGGGGGCGCGGTCAGATTGATTGATAGCTTGGATCTTTCAATAAGGCAATGGACGCTTGCGGTAAAGATCCTGGGGGATTGTATCTCCACGATGTCCTTTGATGTTGTGCCGTCTGACTTACCCCTCCTTTTTGGCTTGGGCTTTGATTTCGGCTTGGGTCCAGTGCAGTCTCTGCAGACAAGCCCTGAGACACCAATCAATCCACTTGAGAACCATGTTTTGATGAGCTTCGTCACATTCGAGTAGGGGATCCCGCTTTTGTGAAACATTTGAGGTTTGACGTTTAATACATGGATAGTTTGGTTGGCTCGATTTGGGAGTACTTGAATCCTATCACGGTTTGCTTTGCAGGTAAAGATTCGTGTTTCGTCAACAGAGAACAGTTGTTTGTATTCTTTTCTTTTGTGCAGAGTTGGATCCACTGATGCCTCGATGAAGAAGTCACATGACGAAAATGCTCCAGGAATAAAGCTTCCGGGATATTGGGTACTCGCCACTTCCAATATCTTGTTTTCCCCACGTGTCAGAGTCGAACGGATTGAGTTGCTACTGTTGAGCTCGGCAGTTGATTGATTGGAGAAATGTTGAGCTACACAAGTAAAAAGATCCTTGCCATGACCACTGATTCCACGAAGCCATAAGGGGCTGAAAATTGCGTAAAGTGTTTCCAATCCGGCAGAAAGCCAGCAGCAATTTCTCTTCTTCGGGTTGTCTATGACTGCGCGATAGGAGGGATTTGCTGACCACACGCTTTTATTGAAGTTTGAGGAGTGTCGTGGGGGGCCAAGCTTTGCATGCTTCTTCTTTCTCCCATTGACCAGTTCGTCGGTGGTGTCTGGGGGTCTGCCATCATTCACTGTCGTCTCTCTTGATCGTTTACGCTTCTTCGTAATGCCTAACGTAGCACCAATGTCTTTTGGCTTGTCGTTTCCATAATTGATCAAAACTCCGTTGATAACCGCATTCCAATCTTGCTCTAACATGCTGACAAATTTGTAAAGATCAATTATTCCCACCATGAGGCACTGCTTTCCTTGACTAAATGATAAATCACAAGTTTAGATGGTCGGATCAGGATTGAGATCTTCCACAAGGGTTGGAAATACTTACCTTAGCCTGTAGTACGTCCGATGCATGCTCTCTTGCGCATTAGTCGTGTCTGGGAGTCCATCTGGTGTGTCCTCAAGTCGTGGTTGTCGTGAAGGGAACAATAGCGCCTCTACGTCTGAAACTGTCCACCAATCGAGCCACTTTTGAACCTTTGGATAGCGACTTCGGATGTAGTCCACTTTCTGTTCATGTTTTTGTCCTTCGGGGTCTGAGGGCTCCAGGAGACCAATGCACGCCTTTCTGAAAGACTCCTATTTCAGAAAAGAATGAATGTCAGTATCAATTCTCTTTCTGAAATGTCATGCAAAAGTGAACCTTTGCGGAACTTATGTATTGTAAAATTGAAGGAAATAATTATTTGCGGGATATATGTATTGTAAAAGTGGAGGGATGTACTTTTACATATCTTGTAAAAGTGAAGAAATATAGATTTACAAAACTTTAAGATTGCAAAAGTCAAGACCAAACTTTGCATGACATCTTACTTTCAGGAAAGAAAAGAAAAATTGAAAGTGTGCTAACCTCCTCATCTGCCATTATCAGCGATCTATTTCTCTTGATCCGGGTGACTGATTGCCTGTAGTGTTCCCGGCATCCCTTCAGCATTTTCCTGCTTTCTTCATGAGTTCCCTGATGGAATACTTCCAAGTAAGCTGCTATGAAACCCTTGACTTGAGCTGATGAGAAATCCACGACTTGTCGGACTAGTGTATCACGTTTGGCGGGGGTAATTGATGCTGCTAAAAACTGTCTGAATAACGTCGCAAAATGAATCTTATAGTACTCTTCGCTCAAGCCTCACATCCATGTGAGTTGGATAGGTATCCATCGATGGAGATCGTCACAAAACATTGAAGTTGACAGCAAATATCCATTCTTGAAGTATTGGTAAGTGACATCTGAGATTAGTCCTCCACTGTAAACTTGAATGTTCTTATCACGAGCCAGTAATCGATTGGCCATCCATCTCGTTTGAAAAGTGAAATGCTCGGCCTTGGGCATATAAGACGAAGAAATGATCCACATTCCGTGCCTGTGGGATGATAAGAGGGATTAAAGATAAGATGGATTAAATCAGCTTGTTTAAAATGTAAAGGATATTTTAAAGCATACAATAAATAAAATAATAACTTACACAGCCCATCCAAACATATCCATGATGAATTTGTCACCTACACCACCTCCAATTTTATCTGGCACCAAGTTCATATCTACCAACAACTTACGACGGTAATATGCCAGCCAATCGGTGTTCTGATACGACGGATGGATGGAAGTAACACTATCCAATCCAAACTTGTCATTGCAAGGCTTACCCATCTACAAAACAGAAAAATCAGTAAATTAGTGAAATATGTTCTGCAAAACATGTTTTGTAAAATTATAGCAACACAAATTAAAGTGAAAAAGAAAAAAAATAATCATACCTTAAGCTTCAGTGGACCAGCCTTTGGATTTTTGATAATCTCAGCTTTCAACTCCTCCTTGGAGAGGGGATTGGGTTTTTTTGCATTAGGCCAGGGGTGTGGATGAATGCCCTTGTGCCTGAGAAGTCCCCATCCAGATGGCAGGTGGACATCGAAACGTATTGCGACCATCGAAGAGCATCTTTTGTGCCGAACTTTTCCATTGCACTTGCCTGCAAGGCCCATACATGTCGCTTGCCTATTTTTGCAGAACATAAGTGTTGTAAAAGTCAGTTTGCAGAACATATGTCATGTAAAAAAAGGGAAAAATGTTCCGCAAAATTATATATTGATAGAAAAATATAAAAATTTGCGGAACAAATTTTACAATACATAATAAAAAAGAAACACTCACCCTTTTTCAAGCTTCTCTTTGCCTCCTTTTCCGGTTGGGGGAGGCCCTGCCCAGTTGCATGCTTCGTTTTCGTAGACAAGGGCTCCAAGGCACAAATATCGAATTACCTTCCACGTTTGATTCTTCCGGTAATTGACAGAGCTGGTTTTCGAAAATCCAACTGTTCCAAAGTTCGTAATTTGATCGCCAGGCTTTTGTACGAATATCGTCCTTCCATTTGGATAGATCGGGTATCCTTGCTTGTCGAGGGTGCATCCATGATCAATGTAAGTCTCGTACTCATTGTCTTTCTCCGGGACAAACCATTCCTTGTCGTTAGGATGCCATTTTGAAGTTCCATTTTCGTCGTCATTGGAAGCGTCATTTTTGATGGGTTGAGCAACACCTTCAGCCTTGTTTTCTTCAGAACCTTTCTTCTTGCCTTGAATCTTCTCAGAGGACGCATTCAAATGAGACTGTCGATCTTTGGAGCTTGTCGAACTAGATTGTTGATCTTCGGCTTCATATTCACTTTACTCTGATTCTTGTCAGAAATCAATGATCAAATCGACACCATCTTTGCCATCGTCCATACTTTGTTGGTCCACATTGTCATTAGGGTCGGTTTCCTCGTTTCCATCGTCACGATCTTCAGATGGAGGCGTTTGATGTCTATTTGTGGATCGATTTTTACGTCCAGTTTCCTTTTTCGTTTCCGCAGCATCGTTTTTCGTCCCAATTTTTTTTGTTTGGCTTTGAGTTTCCTTTTGCGTTTGTTTTTTTTTCTTCATATTGTCAGGGGAGGGTGTACCTTGATAAATCACAAAAAAAAAGGAAGTTAAGCTTGAGAAAATAATAAGTATGAGCAAAATATCATTATGTACATACCTTGAGGTGAGAGCAATGAGCTTTGAGAAATGGGTGGGACGAGGAGGTTGCTGAGGGTACTGATGGGAAGGGGGGAGGAGAGGGGACTAGATGGTGGCTTGAAGAGGGGTCCAGGACTTCCAATTGGCGTTGCGACTTTCTCATTGTTCATTTTCGATGGTGACTGAATTGGGATTTTTTCGAGGTTGACAGAGGGACAAAGGAGAAGAAGATGTTGCTTTGCACATCACTTGCTGATGTCAATATCTTCTATTGTTTGTTGAATTTCTGGTTGTACATGTGTTGCATGATTGGCTCCGATCGACTGCATAATGGCTGCTGATGTGTAAAATTCTGTCTCACGGCTTTCAAATGCTTATTTGCAATCTAACTTTCACATGACATCATAGGATGCAAAAATATGGTATGTAAATTTCTAAATTTTCAAGCCTAGATACATATTCACAGTGCTGTAGTACATGTGTTGTACCATATGAAGTGTAAATATCACTTGACGGCATTACGGAGGCAAATTTACAGAATATTTTTTAAGGTACATTTTTTTACATCCTTCCAAAAATGGTAGATGGTTTTTAAAATTCTATAACAGACCTTATTTATATATTTTTGCGGACTTTCCATTTTACAGAACATAAGGGCCATAAAATATGTTTTGTAAAATTCACCTACCCCCTAATATAATATCCTATAATGCTAATGACCAGTGCTAAGCAATACTTCTTGATTCCTAGTGAGCTGATGGGGGAAAAAATACCAGGGGGAACAGGGAAGTACTTATAGTAAAAGAGTGAAAGGCCAACTTGTGGTTGGGTACAACTGTAAGAGGGAAGGAAAATTCTAGAGAGGGGAACAAAGGGCCAACATGTGGTTGCATATGAAGATGGAACAAGGGGCATAGGTGCATAGAACAAAATGGAAGGAAAAAGTAGATTCAGGCTTGTGGGTGGAGTTGTGGTTGTGTGTATTGTTGATACTTTTTCCTGTGGCTGACTTGTGGTTATGTGTATTTGAGAATTTTCATGTGTCAGAGTTGTGGTTTGATATGTAGAAGGGGTTATGTTGTATTTCCTTGGGGTCTTGCTGCTTGTGTAATCTTGTGTAGTGATTTGTTTGTGACATTGAAGGGGGGCCTGTGTCTGTGATATATTCCTTCTTGTGGTGTTTGTTGAATATTTGAGTCCTGTGGAAGATTGGCTTACCACAATGCTGCTCCAGGTAGGTTACAGGGCTTTTGAAATGGAACTAAAAGTTGTGTAGCACACAAAGACAGAGAGAACATGACAAAACCAAAAGAAGATACCCAATCCTCAAAGCTCTATTTGGGTGCAGTTATGGTATGTAATAGGGGGTTTGAAAAGCTAGACTCATTTCTAGTCCATAAAAATATGTTGTTTGAAATGACATAGCCAACATGCTTTTTTGTTGGCAGGATTATGGGATTATGGAATCCAGCATACTTCCATGAGAAATGAGTGCTAAATTTCATAATCCCCTAAATTTTTGGTGGGTGTATGGGGAGGGAAATGGGGGAAGACTTGTGTGAATAATTCTCCAGACCTCCCATCAAAGTATCAGAAGTATGGAGTTTGGCACTTATGGGACTAGGGAGAAGAAATGATTCCACCTAAATTTGAAACCTTGCACATGCAAGTCAACAAGGCAATTAAGTCTTGTAGGGCAACTCACATGAATTTCTGCAAGTTTCTCTGGCTGAATTTATATTCATGACGGCCTTCTAAAGCAAGGAAAGTCATCAACATCAGCCTCATCCCCCTCTCACACACACTCCTTACCCCTAAAAATCACAATCAATCCTCCCATCACCCCTTCCCTGAATGAAGTGATTGCAATGTGGTTCTCTTTCTTTTTGGTTGGTATGGTAGGTGCAAGCATCACCTTACATAAAATTAGGGTTCTCAAATTAGAAATACAAAATAACAGACAGCAAGTCATCTTGATGCACAACTTGCCTGCACACAAGATTTTACTTTGAGTCCCACTAATAATTACCCTATTCATACAAATGGGACTCACTGAGGCCCATATTATATTGGGAAGGTGTTTGGCAAAGGGCAAAAATTATGAGATACATGATGCTGTTGGTTATAACTGGATATAGTCCCTGCCAAAATCCACATACAGGTCTGGGGTAATATTTAGAGTGATTGAACCACTCTTTGTCCCATCATTCAGTCTCTGGAGCCCAAAAAACCCTTCAAATGGAAGAATGTCCCCTTTTTCCACAATTTCACCTGCCACCCCCTTAAATTTATCATTTAATACCTCTCAAGTCTATTATAATGGCACCACTTTTTTCATTGTGGTCCAAAAAAACTAAACTTTTTTCCAATTTATCCAGCTCCTGAATCAAGCAACCAGACTTCCATTGATATTGAGGAGGTGTAATTATCCAGACCACTTTAACTGGCTGCATAGTGGAATGATTTGACCTGGTAAATTGTTGCGCCATAGCAGTTTTTAAATAATTATGTTACTGTTTCTACATGTTACGATTATTTGAAACATAATCATTGTCATATTGATCATCTGTGCCCCTTTGGTCTCACACAATGTGGATTATTTATAGGCAAGGAAAAATCATAGTTCAGTGGCTCAGGAGCAGGGATACAGCCCTGAGCTGCTAATGGGATCACACAGATAAAACTAAGGCAATTTTTAAAAACAGAGGAAAGAGTCTTCAGGAATATCTATCCTTGCTGAGAGGAATTATGCTTTGATTTTTTCAGAATTCATGAGGGGATTGTGGGGGCTCATGAGAGAATCAGAGGAGGGCTGGGTGTGCCAGGGTTCCTCTAGAGGGCACTTCAGGGACAAGCTGGGTCAGGATATGAGTTCTGAGGTGTTCATTGATTGTGGCAGTGGGTGATTGAGGTGCAAGGTGGGAATGGGGGGAGCCAATTTTGGGAAATGTGGTGAGGAGAAGAAATCAATTGTGACCAGGGGGTGCGCAGAGTTGAAGCAAGGAGTGAGGTTGTCAGCTATGTGTATGAAACTAGGGGGATCCAATGTATATGCCTAGTAGTAGCACTGTGCTGAAATTATTAAAAGAAGAGATTACTCTCAATTTACCTAGTGTATTGCTACTCTAGTTAAACTAATGTCCCCTTGTGGTCCAATCAAGGATGGCTTGAGGTAGGAGATACCTCTTTAAGATCAACTTACTTGGTATACAAGTGAAGAAGATAGAGGGACAGCTGATCTGTGCTTATATA
The DNA here is from genome assembly GCA_004348175.1 of Puccinia novopanici. Lineage (NCBI taxonomy): Eukaryota > Fungi > Basidiomycota > Pucciniomycetes > Pucciniales > Pucciniaceae > Puccinia > Puccinia novopanici. The sequence goes on from SMGU01003895.1 coordinate 8,221, forward strand.
AAAATAACAAAAGAGTTGTTAAGAGTAGCTGGCAAGCACTTAAACTGATTGGCTGCTTGACAGAGATGGTGGTCTTGCTGCAACTACTTTTAAGGATCAAAGAGAAAGCTTTTAAATGGGGCTTTTAATAAGACTAACTATTGTTCCAGTGGTAAAAGGTATGGTGAAGGGAAGATGGAAACACTACTCTAAAAGTAGGAGGAGGGAATTCACTGCACTTACTATAGAATGCTGGGGGTGGATCACTGAGGATCAATCTCAAGGCCAAAGAGGCCACCTGTTATATTCTTTAGGTCTCTCAGGGAGAGCTCATGGTGTATCAAACCATTCTTACATCAAATGATGCCATAATGGTGTCATATTGCACCATAATAGCTCAATTGAGTACTTCCATTCATTCTATGTCCCCATGAAATCATGCATGCATTGTTATAACCAATTGCCACATGTGTCAACTATTTTGAAATAGAATGACTTGGGAATAGTTCTCACAGACTGTACAAGTGGAACTTTCTCAGGTTTCTCTAAACTCAATTATAATAATATTGAAATTGTGTTACAATATAATTGTATTCAATTGGAATTGTATTATAGTTGAAATCCAACATAATTCTCCTCTCTCATTGTATAAATAAGGTTTGAAATATATTCATTTCTTATTTATTTGAATATTCCATAAACTTATTTGAATAATATATACTTTATGGTATTTACTTAAGTCCACAGTAATACTTCTTATGGTACTTGAGTTACAACAAAGTACCAGAAGTAGTAGGAATTTGGGGGTAGGCCCAGTGTGTAACCCTATGTAAAATTAAATGAGAAATCCATTTCCGAAATAATATTTGAGGATTTATTTATATTAAATGATATATAAAACTATTGTTACAATATGCAGGCTTTTGGATACTCTGGAGAATCTCTAGGGCTGACAGAGGTTTTGGGTGAAGGAGTGGAGAGTGGTATCAAGATATCTATCTAAATAGACTTAAATTGTATGAAGAGTCAAGTCAAATATCAAATAATTAATGGAAGAAAATTTAGAATATCTTTCATCAACAGAAAAGGGCAGTCAATGGGAGTTTTTGTTAGACAATTGAAGAGAACACTTATGGTGTTTGATCCAAATTTTCCACATTAAAAACAAAGAGTAATCAAAACTAAAAAAGGGAAGATCTTATTTCTTAGATTTCTGGTTTTACTTCCCACACTGAATCCAAGAAAATTCAAGGTAAAAAATTTCCTGAATTGTTTTTACTCTTGGAGATCTTCAAAAAAATTAATGAATTTTTTACAGAAGATTTTGGCTAAGTATGATGGTTTAAAACAGTTTTCAATCACCAATTCATTCTACACAGAACACAAGGCTGTGAATATCAATTTACAGGTAATTTTTTCAACTCCAATGATCAGTTTAATGGATTGTGCTTTTGCACACTAACTAGGATGTTTTTGGTTTTCTTTTTCTTGTTGAATTCATTTTTTCTTCATCCTGCTTCTCAGGGACTTATTTATTTAAACACATAAGCAATCAAGAAAAAATAAAGAAAATGTGTTTATTTATCATTTTATTTATTGTGAGAAATTTTAAAAGGAGAAAAATAGAAGAGTAAAAAGACAAAAAAAGGAGCTCACATGAAAAAATGAAAACTATGTTTGTTGAGCAATTTATCACACACTAATAACTCTTCTAACTTTCCCCCTTGCTTTACTAGATTAAAGAGGCCATTAAAAAAATCTCAGCCTTGTGTATTATTGTATGAAATATAATTTTCTCATATTGATTGTGCTATTGAATCCCTCCAAGAGAACATCCATTGGGGATCTGTGATTTCCTTGGACTCATCTTCAGTACTGGAGTCTGTAGCCAGTGTTAGAGTATCATTTGTTTCAGAGAAAATTTCTGGGAATTTTACTTCAAGTGGTCCTGAGTATCTTGAGATTACTTTTTGTAATATAACATCTAAAGCAATCACATTTTGAAATTTAGTGATTAGCAAGTACTCTGGTGAATTTTTTTATATAGCAAAGTGTTTCTTAAGATGCTCAAGATGTTTTTGACCTAATTTTGCATAATTGAATGCCTTATATTAAAAATATTTTTTTTGTTCTCAGTTCTACAATCAAAAATTTCAGAAAGCTTCTAATACAATTTATTTCAGTTCACAAAATAAAATACTTATTTAGAGAACCATTCTGCTTGTGGAGGTGGTAATGAATCCCCCAATAATTCACTGAAATTCCAAATTACTCTTGCAAGCACATATCCAGTGTTGGAAAGATAAAAATGATTATCTAGTATCTTTTAGTTATTAATTTTTACTGAATACACGACTTTCCAATTCATGTATGCAGTATGATAATTCAATATTCCACAGAAAATGATAAATCAACAAACACCACTAGCAAGGAATATCACAAACCCAGACCCCCTTGTTGGAAAAGGGGAGTTCTGATGCAAAATGGAAAGAAAATCTGTCCAGTTATGGAGTTCAGACAAGCTGAAATAATTTCTATTCTTATTGTTGAATTATGCAATTCAACGATGCATAATTCAAAATCAAAATTCAATTCTCACTTCGAAACCTAACCCACAAGACGATCACCGACTATAAAAACAACAAGCTCAACAGTCCGGACAGCCTTTTCAAAACACGATTATATAGTTAAAACGTGAAGAAAAGGCTGGTATGTCATTCCTCAAAACAATTAACCCGAATCCAAACAATCAAGCTGAAAACCATTCCCTTCTCAATCATCCCCTAGATTAAATTATCCCCCATCGCATCCTTCATCCCATTCCCATTCCCGTATTCCACTGCTTTGTGCAGGTGCGTGTGTCGTCGTGCGTGTCGTCAGAGAAAAGAGCTAGAGACTCAATTCAATCAACTCCATTCAGGTGTTCCCTTTGTCCCATTCTTCTAAAATTTACATGGTAGCGAGAGCTCAATGGCCAAACGACCCCAAGCAGAACAAGGCCGAAATGCTGTCCTTCAACGAGCAGCAGCTAGAAATGCTAACAATCGTGGAGGACTGATCATTGGGAACACTCAAGCACATGCGATAGCTATGTCAACAAATCTCAATAAATTGAAGGGAATCGATAATCTAACCAATAAGAACTATACATTGTGGGCAAAACAAATACACGGTGCACTCCATATCATTTACCTTGACGATTACCTTGTCAACATCCATTACGAAGATCCAAATGTTGAAAACATAGTAAATAATATTAATTGAAAATGCTTGATCAAATTTCTCTACTCAAGAATGGATGAAACAAACGCCACAAGATTCAGAGCAGGACTAGCAGATGTAGAAATCCCTCTCGTCAGAGAAATCATCCACCCTACAATCAAAGAGCTCGAAGAAGATCCCGACGCACAACCCAGAGAAGGCCGATTAGTGCCATCAATGCTCCAAGGGCCAGGACACTTATGGACCCTTGTCAAAGACTTCCACCTTGCCGATAACGAGGCCAATCTCTATTTAATCCAATCCAAGATGGAGAAATTCAAACAGGATTTCAAAACATCAATCTCCAATCACATCGACGCATTCTCCAAACTCAAGACCGAATTTATAAACAGAGGAGGATATGTTGACAAAGCCCATCTTGGACGACAATTACTTCATTCCTTGCACGCCACACACCAACCTGAGGTTAGAAATATACTACAAAACATTAAACCTATCAATAGTCAAACAGTAACTGCCGCACTCAAGCAATACGAAGATGAAAATAATGAATTTCAATTCAAGTCGACTAAAATAAGCACAAACTTAAGCAACTTAAAGCTAGCAAATCACACGTCAAAACCTGATCCAAACTGCCCCAAATGCATGCCCACGCAATGCATCGGACAACACCCAGCATCTAAATGCTTTCGACACCCGGAAAACGCACAGGCTGAGAAAGAATGGTCCGAGAAAAGAGGTCTCAAATACACCCCACGAGAGAATCTAGCCAAATTGGATGAATCTCTAGAAAACCCTCTTCCTACAATAGCCAGCCACACGAGTGTTTTGACAAACACCAAAAAGAAAGAATATGTTTTTGTTACCTATGGAAACGAGGTCAATTTCGTCAATCCCAAGTTGGAGGCAATATGGGATACCGGCGCCTCCAGTCATATGTTCAATGACTATTCTTTCTTTAAGAACGTTAAGCAAGGTCGACCAAAACTAGACACAATCCTTACGGCCGGTTCAGATGAGTTGAAAGTCAAAGCCATTGGTGAAGTCAGTATCAAAGGAGTCACCATAGACCAGTTCACCCTCCAAGATGTTCTATACATCCCTTCGCTCAGGAATAACTTAATTGCAGCTGGAGCAATGAAACAAAAAGGAGCTGTTGAAATACAAGACCCAAGCAATTCAACCAAGTTCATCGTTGTTTTTGATGATGAGACTTTTCTCCGTGGGCGCTATGTCAACAACTTGATGGTTGTTAAAATAGAACCGGTCAGCATTATTCCTCCCAAGACTCAAAATCCAACAAGTGCTAACAACACCAACTCAAATATGGATCACAACCGTCTAGGTCATATCAACCCTGCATTTTTGCAGAAAACAACTGGCGAATTGGGGAAGGTGTTGGAAGGATGTGATACATGTAAATTAGGGAAATCAACCAAATTACCTTTTTCTGGAACGAAACCCAGTGTTAAACATCCACTTGACAACATCCATATAGACCTCAGTGGAATTATTCGAATCCCATGCATCTTCAACCACTCCTATTTCATGCTCGTAATAGACGAATATACATGAATTTCATTTATTTTCTTTCTAAAATCAAAGACCAAAGAAGAAGTGTTCGATGCAATAAATTCTTTTATAACCCGAGCTGAACGAAATTGCGAGCGTAAAGTTAAGATGATTACCACTGATGGTGGTAGTGAGTTTATCAACTCGTTAATGATACCATTTTGCGAATCTCTAGGAATAGTTAAAAACACCACCGCCCCTTACACACCACAGCAAAATGGCCTAGTAGAGTGATACATGCGAACTATCTCAACAAAAGCAAGATGCTTATTGATTCAAAGCGGAGTTCCTACCCATTTTTGGTCCCTAGCCTGTGATGCTGCGGTTTTTATTCAAAACAGAATTTTCAACGCATCACGCAATGGACTCCCTGAATCCGCGTATGAATTATGGTATGGACACAAGCCCAACTTGCATTATGTTAGGACATTCGGATGCCTAGCATATATTCACAACCGCAAAGAGCAAATGGAATCAAAATTTGCCCCGACATCGCGCAAAGGTTTCTTAGTTGGATTTGACAAATTCAACCGCAATTATCTTATTTTTGATTATGAAAATCAACAAATCGTCAACACTCATGATGTAATTTTCAACGAGCATGTCTTTCCCGAGCGAGGCAATAGTGACCACGAGGAATTCCTTATTGAAGATGAAGATCCCCCTGAGCCTCAAGATCAAACGACAAATGATGACGCAAATGATCCAGCAGATGATGATTCAGATTCAGAAGAAGATGCGGAAATCAACACTAAAGATGCCCCTCTACCCACAATCAAAGTCATTCCCCCTCAACCACCAATAAATCACCCTGATCATCCAAATTATGTCCGTCGATCAACACGGATAAGTCAATTACCAAAACGCGCATACTTGACAGCTAACAAAGCAAATCAATGCAACAATGTTTCATCTGAAGACCCAAAATTTGAACCACGTCGTTTTAAGGATATTCAACGATCACCTTTCAAAAGCAGATGGTTCAAGGCGTGTGCCAAGGAAATCAACGGCATGAAAGAGAAGCGCGTCTACACTCTTAATCGACGCCCCCGAAATCGTAAGGTTATCAAAGGTCGCTGGGTTTTCAAGGTCAAGCTGAATCCAGATGGTTCAATTTCCAAATACAAAGCCATGTTCGTGGCGAAAGGTTACACACAGGAGGAAGGCGTTGATTACAAACAGACTTTCTCCCCCACCGGGAAACCATCATCCCTTCGACTCATCATTGCCTTGGCGTCTAAAAACAACTGGTGCATTCATCAGATGGATGCGGTCGCTGCTTTTCTTAATAGTGACTTGGATGAAGAAATATATCTCGAACAACCAGAGGGTTTTCAAGAAGAGGGACCTTATACTGTCTGGAGATTGAACAAATCTATTTACGGGTTGAAGCAATCAGCCCGTTTATGGCATTTGGAGGTCGAAAGCCATCTAACAGCAATTGGTTTCTCAAAAACTGAGGCGGATTCTTGCGTATTTTTCCGTCTTCGAAAAGAGCGCACTAGTATTCTATATCTACATGTCGATGACATGATAATCACTGGCGATGAAATCGACGACGTGAAAAAGGAAATCTGCGCCAAATGGGCTATGGAAGACCTCGGTATAGCCAAGTTCGCGGTTGGAATTGAAATCAAACGTGATGCCGTTGGAAATTACGCCATTCATCAAGCCGGAATGATCAAACATGTTCTGAAACGTTTCGAGATGACCAACTGTCGACCAGCCTCAACTCCTTTTGGATATAACGTCAAATTAATCAAGTCGACCGATAACGACCACAAATTGTTTATTGCTCAAAATTCAAAATACCGCAAAGCAGTCGGGTCGCTCATGTACATCGCTATTTGTACGCGACCAGATATCAGTTTTGCTGTGGGCGTGTTATCACGTTTTCTGGAAAAACCGAATCAACAACATTGGGATTCTTTCCTTCATGTTTTGCGTTATCTCAAACATACAAGCGATCTTTGTATCAAATACAAGTCTGATCGTGGAGAAGATTTGTCGACAAATCCCAGTTGGACTTTTCCCGCTGTGGCAAGTGATGCGGATTGGGCAGGTGATAGATCGACTCTCAGGTCAACCACGGGGTATGTCTTAAAGTTTATGAACGGAGCCATCAGCTGGAGAAGTCGTTTACAACCCACAGTCGCCCTATCATCCACTGAGGCTGAATACCGTGCAATCACGGAAGCCGGCCAAGAAGCAATTTGGCTCATGAAACTTATGAAAGAACTTCATATACCACTCCAAACTCCACTCAAGATGATCTGCGATAATCTCAGCGCTATCCATTTGGCACAAAACCCAGTTCATCATGGCTGTGTCAAGCACGTGGCTGTCGAGCACCACTGGATTCGTGAACACGTTCAAGCCGGAACTTTCAAGATGAAGCACGTCTATGCCTCAAGCATGATTGCCGACATCCTTACGAAGAACCTCAGCAAAGGCCCGTTCGTCAAGTTTCGACAAATGGTTGGTTTAACTGATTGCGTTCGAATTGAGGGGGACTGTTGAATTTTTTGAATCCCGCATATTCAATTCTCATTCAAAAATGAATATTAAACCTAACCCACAAGCAGATTCAGCAAGTTAAAAGAAAACAACCGGCCAACTCACCAGTCTTTTCTTCACGCGAAAATATTCAAATGAAGTAAAGACTGGTGAGTCAATTCATCGAAATCAATCATCGAAACAGTCAACCGAAGCTGAACCCCTTTTCCTTTCCATTTTTTTCTTTCTACATCCATCCCAATAGATTAGTCTAAAAAACCCCGTTGCGTCCTTCAAACTCAAACC
>SMGU01003897.1:0-15670 GCA_004348175.1 Puccinia novopanici
AGAACCTGAACGGCGGACTCAAGACGCCCGAAGATCATTGCAACTACAAGTTCCTTGTGCACACGGAAGGCTATGCGTATTCGGGGCGACTCAAGTATCTGCTGATGTGCCGGAGTGTAACGGTGGGCCACGAGATGCAGTTCATCCAGGTAAATATGCCTGATTTCGTCCCTTTTTGCTTGCTTTGTTTTGCGGGGATATAATTGAATTCAAGGTGTTTTTCTTTTCACACACAGCACTTCCATCATCTCCTCGACGCCCGGCCCCACTCGCCCACACAGAACATTGCTCTTGCCGAGGGACCGGGGTTCGAGGGCCTGCCGAAGCTGATGGAGGAGCTGCTTGCCGACCCGGGCTGGGCAGAGTCCATTGCCAACAACTCTTACCCGCTCTTCCGTCACTATCTCTCCCCCGCCGGCGTCCATTGTTACTGGAGACAGTACGTCATTAACATTTTCAATTTTCTCCCTTTTTCCTTCCACCCCTATCGCTCATCTTCGTCCTCTCCGCGCCTTCATAGGATGTTCAGGTCGTGGGCTAAGGTCCAGGCCTTCGTCCCCCAACGATCACCCAAAGACACCCCCTTCGAGTCCTTCAAGTACGTCCTTCAAATCTCCTCTCCCCGCTCTTCCCACCCTACTAACCAATCCTTTACCTTCTTCTGACTCTAGCTTGATGCATACCACTGACTGGGTCCCCCATTAAAGCCCTTCTCTCCCTTATTTTCAATTTCTGTCAGTGTATATCTATTTATTGTCACCCGTCCTTCTTCTTCTTCTTCTCCTCTCCTCCAGTTCATTCATTTTCCTAATTATATATAATGAATTGTACCATCCCAACCCACTTAATACCCCTCCCATCTACCCTTCTCTCTCTCTCTCTCTTGAAAATTTCTGGCTGGCTTCCCTTCTCGCGGTTCCTCGCGTTACGTTATCTTTCTCTACAAACATTATTGCTATTCTCGTATGCTTCTTCAAATAAAGAGGAGAAAAAAAATACCATCGGAGGCCTCTTGGATCGTTTTATGTTTTCATGTTTGGGTGGTATATACCTTTGTCATTCTAAATCATGCATCTGTCTGGTTATTTTAATCAGTGCCTTTTTACTTACTCATTTTTTGATTTTGTGTGTGTTAACAATCACCTTCCTCAGTTAAAAGTAACTACTAGACGTTGACTTCCCAACGTGCACAAATCAAATGGAATAAAGACGTAAATCAACAATTTCAATGTAAACAAAAATTATAGTACACTTGGACCAGTAGACTTTATCACATATCCAAACTAGAGCTTTTTTCATATAGAGATAGCAGCAATACATTCAACCAATGTAGATAAACACAAATATTTAAGATGCCACAATATTGGGAGTCACCATTAGCATTGGCATATTTTCAATAACAGATAGAAGTTTTTCCTGAAGCTTTCAGAAAAAATGAACTAATGCTACTGGAGCAAGTCCGAAAAATGGGCTTGCTATGCTGCACTACAGCATCTGTGAGCAGAAAAAACCACCTAAAGGTTTGTGTCAAAGTGGATTCATGAAGCTTCTAACAATGAAGAATTGGAAGACACAGCTACTGGCTGCTATTCTACCAGTTTTCAGGAAAAGAGAATAGTTTAGTGTTGCAACATCTTATACTTCAATGCTATTTTTTTTGTAAAAATAATGATTGAAATTTAGCATAAGCATGATTAGTAGAGGTTTTTGAAGTTTTATCATTTGCACACTGCACACTTTTTTTTCAGGGAAAACTTATCCTTGATCAGCTAAACTTTTTTTTTTTTTTGAATGAGTAAGAATAAGCAGGCCAGTAGCAACACTGGGGCCACTATGCTAATGGCAGTGCTAGCATAGCACAAATCCACTAACAGCTAAGAAATTTTTTTGTAGCTGTTAGCAGATTGGTGCTAATGCAAACATAACAAGGTCCAAAAAAGGCCTTTTTATTCTGTGCTACCATGCTTTTTAGCCACAAGATACCCCTACAAGATCTGTAGCATAGCATCTTGTAGCACCTCTTTGGAGCTTCTAATGCTAGGGAAGTGGCATAAAAGAAAAGGCCACCAACCTATACTTTTTTTTTTTGGAAAAAAGCATGGTGGCCCACCATTAAAATCAGACAAATAGTTCAATCCGCTCTTCCACTAAATTCTTGTTAAATACAAACCCAAGCTACTCCAATCATTTTACTATGTTAAGCAAGGCCCTGTGTGTCAGTGAGGGACAGATATTCAAGAGACTGTTATTTCTAGCTTGAATTGTAGCAAGGAGCAAATCTTTTATCCTACACATACAGAAGGAGGCAAGCACATACAGAAGGAGGCAAGAGAAAATATAAAATCAGGAGAATAATTGAAGTAAAAGAAATAGCACATCTCAATTTAATATGAAATTCAATCTGATAATATTTACCAAGCTATGAGGAAGGGGGAGGCATTAATAAGGTTCTACTGTGTGAATTATGACTGTTGAAAAACCTTTGAAATGTATTTTATTTTGAGATACTTTGATATCTTACACCAATTCATACTCTTAGAAACAAAAAATGTTCTCTTCTCCTTCCTTTTATGTGCCAAAAGCTGAACCTTTCCAGTCCCATTTATTACTCAACTTCACTGAATACATTTAATACCCATCAATCTTGCCATCTCAAGTCCTATTTCAAAAAAGTCAGAATTTGTATTGTAAATTTCCAATTGTCTTTCTTGACTTTGATTAAATAGTATTTCTTTTAGATTTGTGTCTGCCATGGAGAAAGAAAACCTGTCCAAAAGCTTCAAAGCATTCAATTTATCTTTCATCCTTGCCCTTTTTCTTCCATCAGATTTTTCTTTAAAGAAAAATTCCAAGCAAAATTCATTTTCAAACTTGAAATGCTTTATTTATAGGCAAAATTTCATCCCAATTTCTGCAGCTGTGAATAAAAAAAAAAAGTGTAAAGTAGTGATCTCTTAATCCTGGTTCCTTCCAAGCTAAAGATAAAGATTGATTTTGAGTTTTGAAATCAAAATTGAATAAGATTCAATATTAAGTTCACCAGCACTGGGCTGCTTCACATTTTGGAAAAAGGGTGTAGAATAGTGGAAGTATGATTGGTTTACCAGCCCTGAATTGTGCTAAACTGTGCTACAGCACTTTTATTAGTGTTTTCATGTCAAAAATCACTGTATTAAATCCTTTTTTTTGGCCTTTGTCTATCAGAGTTAGTGCATCTCTTCTAAAAACTAGAGCAACAGCTGTAAGCTGTTAGCATAATTGTGCTAGGCTATGATTTGGAGTATCAGATCCAGTGGTGAGTTCACCAAGCTTTTGATAATTTATTTACAAGCTGGTTAATATTTTGAATCAGCTGGTCTTCACATAAACAGCCTCTTTGCCAGTGATTATTATCCCCCAGAAGCAAAAAACATGAGCAACCACTACAATCACTCCAGGGCTCAAAAGGACACTAACTCAAGGCTAATTTTTATTAGTTTTCCACAACATAAAGAAATCTTTCCTGGAATTCAAAGTAATTACTTTCCTCTGGATAGATTCTGTGAATTAATCCAAAACAGATGATCTGTTTTTCTTTCCACCTTCTTCTTTTCATTTCTTGTTTTTGTATGTTTTTTCTTGTCATCAAAATAACACACCCAAATATTCTTGCAAGTTTTTAGCCTAAAGAAAAATCTGTAAGGGCCTTGTAAGATTCTCATGTTACTTACCCACCCTTTGCTTGAATCCTCCAGAGAAGGCTTGTGTTCATCACAGGTCCTTCTTTTGGCCTCATCTTGGTGTTTTACTGTTTGAGTCATCCATAGATAAAAAGGATTTTGTTTGTAATTCTGGTTAATATTGAAAGAAATACTGTGATTATCTAAAAAACCAATATTGTGTTCTGTTGTCACTGTAATATAGTATAGATACCTATTAGAATCACATTAATACTATTATCCATGATAATTTTCCCACAAGATTTAACACACTTGTACTAGTTCAATAGAAACATCAATCAATAGGGTAGTTCATGTACTGCTAATTTTTCAATAAAATTGCTAACTTGAGCTTGCATCAGGAAATTTTAAGGAAGGTTTATGTAGGGTGAGCTGATCTGCTTTGAATGGAAATCCCTGCCATTTGATGCTTGCTGACCCAATTAACTTTTTATGGTATCAGCAAAGCAGCAGAAATTGGCAAAACCAAATCAGCAGTACATGAACTGCAATAGGACAATTCACATAGGGTAATGTTAACCTTGCTGATTTTATAAATCAGGTAGCATCCCCCATAAAATTGCCTGGTGCATTGGGTTATAGCTTATGCACTTTTTGATTATTTATAGCCTTTGTGAACCATCCTAATAGCCCGATTCACTTTGGGGATTTTTTAGCAAATCCGTAACCACACGTCAGCAAGTGTTCCCAGCCAAATTGGCTGGCGCTTTGGGTTATAGTTTGCTGACGTGATACAGATTTATGGTCTAAGTGAACTGGGCTATCAGCACAGTTCACATAGGGCCTCCATCAGCAAAGTCAAAATAAGGTTTATCCTCTCTTGCAAGCCAATGTTGCTGGGAAACCTTGCTGATGTATAACTCACAAAGGACTAAAATTATCCAACATGAACCGTGCTAGTAGCCCGGTTCACGTACCTGCTTGCTTGCAGTTAAATTTATTGTGGCAAGCAAGCTTTGAACCAATGCTAAAATAAAGTTTGACATTAAAACATCATGGGAAAGTGCAACAAGAAGGTGTTATAATTTTATGCAAGCAAGCAGAGTGTTTTGCAATTTTGCTTGAAAAAGTCAAGTGGTTATGATGCGTGTAACCTGACTTTCTTGAATTGATGCTGATCTGTTTGTTTGTTTGGTTTTTTTTTGGTAGGCAGAGGGTTCTGCTGGGTTGAGGATGGACAAAAGAAGAGGGTCCATTCTCAAAGAGAGTTGGTGCACACCCTCTCACGTAGCTCTCGGGTAGAAATTAACTGTTTCTCTTATTTTCCAAGAGGACGCCAGTCAAGACGGAGTGTTATTGGATGATTCGATGTGAGTGTAATTGTGATTGTGATTGTGAAGTTGGGCTGAGCATATGTCGACTCATATATAAATGGAGTTGTGTCTTTTCGAATATCAGAAAAAAAAAAATAAGAGAAAATGGAGAATCCACCACTAACCAACACTCCGACTGGCACCGATCAGGTATGTCCAACTCACGCATACGGCCACTAACATCAGAAGGAGCACTGACGCTGGTAAGAGGACGATGACAGCCGCCGGCAGAGAAGCGACGGAGGACGGGGAAGGATACGACCTCACATGGCCCGACGCTGGAGGTGGCACTGGTGGATGTGGACCTGGTAGTCTTTGGTCGCTTCGAGATAAAGGCCTGGTTCCCTTCTCCGTATGTGATCGACCAGCTCGAGTACCGCCAAGCAACAGCAGCATCGTCCGACCTTCCTCATCAATCCACTATCCAGCCCCTCCCGACGCCAAGCAATCCACTCACTCCGCGCTTGAAGCGGCACAGTAATGGCCGCTTTCAGAAGAAGCTCATCGGGAAAAGGACTCGCAGCCAGCCTCCCGCAATCAGTACCTCACCAGCAAACTCAACGCCACCGCTTCTACAGCAGGATAATATTCGGAACCAACAGATCCAGAATCGCTCCCCAACCCCCGACTCACTCTCATCCCTGCAATCCGAATCCTCCTCACGCTCAGCCCATTCGGATCCTCCGCAAAACACTCTCCAGCTCCCTGTCCCGCCTAGCCATCTCTACCCGACGCCACATTCTCATCCCTCCAGTCTGACTTCCGATGGCGCGCAGATCAAACCTTCCAAGAATTCAAATCACCCCGCCGCGCTCAAGTTGTACGTCTGCGATGGCTGTCTCAGATACCTGCTTTCAGCAGACTCATATCTCCAACATAAGGTGAGAAAACCCATTTTCTCGTGTTTTCTACCGGTCCTTGTTCAAACACCTCTTCTTGTTCCTTTTCACACTGTCTAGATGAGATGTGGCGTGACCCACCCCCCAGGTCGCAAAGTATACCAGAGTGGGAAGCTGGTCATTCGAGAGGTAGACGGATCCAGCGCAAAGCTATACTGCCAATGTCTATGTCTCTTCGGCAAGCTATTTATCGACCACAAGTACATATTTTTCGACGTGGAGGGCTTCAAGTTTTACGTCCTAACAACCATGGAACCAGAAGAAGCAGCCAAAGAAGAAGAAGAAGAAGAAGTAGGGACGGGACAGGTTCGGGAGACGATTGTGGGGTTCTTTTCGAAGGAGAAGGTGAGCTACGACGGGTACAATCTGGCGTGCATTGTGACGTTGCCGCCGTACCAGAAGAAGGGATACGGGACGTTGTTGATCGAGTTCAGTTACGAGCTGGACCGGTATGAGATGGATAAGGAGGCGAGGCACTTCATGGGGCGATCGGCAGACCAGATGGTGTTAGGGACGCCGGAGAGGCCGCTGTCGACGATGGGCGCGCGCGGATATCTGCGGTTCTGGACGGCGGTGCTGGTGCGGTTTTTCCGCACGTTATTCACGCCGCCGCCGCCGCGTCTAGGAGGGCGATCCAAGAAGAGCACCCGGGCTGCCGTGGTCTCGACTTCGTCGATGGACGGCGTGGATGGGGCGACGCCGGAGAAGACCATCGAGATCACCCTCGGGGAGATCTCCCGCTCCACCAGACTGCGCCCGGACGACGTGGCCTTCGCGCTCATCAGCTCCGGCCTCGCCAAGTCTAAACCCCACGACCACCCCTCCTCGCCCCACCTTCAATCCTTCATCATCACCCCAAATATCGTCGAACATGTCGCTCGCACCATCAACGTCAAAAACGCTATCCTCGACCCCCGTCATCTCCTTCTCCAACATCCCTCCCATCTTCTACCTCATCAACATCTTCTCCAAAGCCCCGACTCGTCCCATTCTCCTTAGCCCTTCCCATCGACAATCCGCCACCAAGCAAGACCTCGATGCAGATAGGGGTGTTGACCCCAAAGGAACCTTAAACTCGCTTCACCTGCTCTCCATACATGTTAACAACTCTATGCCTCCTCTTTTTTTTTTACACTTCAGTCTCTGGCGCTTATCTCGGCTCTTTTCACTGTTGAAAACAAACAAGTACTATTTTTCCATTATTCCTTTGACAATATTTACTCCTAGTCCAACCTTCTGCTGCTGCTCCATCGCATGGAACGCTTCTCTTCCGTTTTCGAGCATGATGAGCACATTGTTGATGGGGCTCAAGTTGTCCCAAAAAGTGATGTTTATTACCCTGATCATACATGACATTTATATTTATGTTGAGGAATGTGGACGGTTGGTTCTGGTTTGTGTGCTGTCCTGTGCGGCAGGAGGAGCAGATAGGGTGGGTACGGCGAGGCGGGATGTCCTCTTGATTGATATCGCCGCCATCCCATCCAAACCAGTGTATTTCGGAGCCAGGATATGTACTTCGGAAGCCACGGGGTTCTCTATGGCTGGTTGTACCTTGCCCTCTCAGAGACCCTTCACGTCGCGGCTCTTAGGAGGAGGAAGACATCCAAACGCGAATCCCCTCCCGAAATACACACGGATGAAGACGCGCATGTCGAGGTGCATCGGCGCAAGTCGCCTTCCAGCCAGACGTGGATCAACATGAGGGTGTTAGTTACAGAGCCGGATGGAGCCCGGAACAGAGAAAGCAAAAAGCTACGAGTACAATGGGACATGATGCAGCAAGCCCTTCGAGGTAGAGAAAGTGGGAGGAAGCGATCATTCCGGGGGGTTTTCTTTTATTTTGAGGGTGTTCTTGCAAGAGAACGTGTAGAGAATATTAGAGCAAGCCAGCGCGGTCCTGAGCCTGAGGGTCTGCGGGAAGAAGCAGGCGGGGAGTGGAGGGGTCGGCGGCGAGGGAGAGCCGGATGCCGAAGCGGGCGAAGAGGGCGGGGTTGAGGCGGAGGCCGGCGAGCAGGCGGGCTAGGTCGACCTTCAGCGCGGCTGAGAGCTGTTGGCAGAAGCTGCCGAAGCCGCGCATCCCGTCCAAGGCCGCTGTCATCCACAACACAACATTAACGGGGGGTTTTTTTTGGCGCGGAAACGTCAGCACCCTTCGCCCTCTGCATCACCCGATGTCTCTGGCACTTACACCCATCCTCCCGCCTCCTTCCCCCATCGTCGTACACCCGCCCCTGCCCCGCCGTCATGATCGCTTGAAACGACTCGTACATCTGTCTCACCGATTGCGCGAATTCTGTCTGCGATGTGGGGGGGCAAGGCCAGGTTAGCCCAACGGGCGTCGAGTGCAGAAACTTTCCAAAAAAAAAAGGGGGAGCAGAAGAGAGAGAGGAGAACGAACCTGGAAGCCGGACTGAGCCAAGACGGAGGAAGATCTGCAGAGAGAGCAGGCGTTGTAGAGGGCGAGGGTAGACTGGAAAGCGTTGGTGAGGGATTGGAGGGACTGGTAGGCGGCGAGGTTGGACGAGGAGGAGGAGGAGGATGCTTGCTGCTGAACGACGGCCTCGGCGCGGCTGAACTGCTGCGTCAGCGTCTGCCAGCTCGCCATGAAGCTTTGTGCGCCTGACAAGCTCGTCTGCGTCGATGAGCTGCTCGACATGACCCAGTGCTCCTGTTGCTGCTGGCCGCTGCTCGCCATCATCCTCCCGCCGCTGAACGTGCGCCCGAACAGCGTCGGCATCGTCTCCGTTCCCGGCTGCGCCGAGGCGCACATCGATGCCACTGGAATCCACCCGTTTCTCTGTCAGCTCAGCCCCGCTCTCTTTGCTGCAAGATCCTTCAAGAAGACTCAACTGGCAACAATCAGGCTTCCCATCAAGCCGGCGTGCGGAAACATGCCTGACGATGGGGGAGAAGAGCCGTGATGTGAAGGGAGTTTTTTTTTTTTTTTTGGTTGTTTTGAGGAAGCCCGAGCGGAGGCCTGGTATGTGTGAGGGACTGGAGGGTTGGTCTATCGGTGGGATTATTGAGGTTTTGAGATGAGTGAAAGACTGGATGAGGATGAGAGGATGGCGAGAGGCAAGAAGGAGGAGGATTATATACTGTTATACCCTGTGGAATCATAGCGAGAGCCGGCCTCGCAGAAGGGGAGAGCGTCCATAGACAACCACCGTCTACAGACACGGTGGGATGGCAGGTCCTGCCGCCGGACGAGATGAGCCGAGCGTGGTCGAAGTAGAGAGAGAGAGAGATCTACCGCCGGAAGGATGGGCATGGCTCCGTCGGGCGGGCGGCCGGCGGCCAATGTCCCGCAAAGCTCATCTGGGATCCAGGCGGGGGGTGTGACATATCCATCATCCATGGCGACTGCACGAGTGGCCCTGGATCGTCCGCAGGTCCACACACACACACTTCCTGGAGGAGATTCTCTCCCAAGCCTCCGTCCGACGTCCGAGCAGGTCTTCCGGGACCACCGGTGTCCGGGACGCTCGGCTCCAGATAACGATGCATCGCCGCGTCGACCGGCTCGTGTTCTTTGCCCCTCAACCCCGTCTCAAGTCAATTATGCCCGCGCCAGAGATTCCTGGACTCACGTTTCCCTCCCCCGTGTCCGACCTCAAACGCTGCTAGCTCACCTGAACTGTCAAACGGGGCTGGGTTCCGATGTGAAGCTATCACTATCCGGGTCTCTCCTCCATGATGCTCTCATGCGACTGCTGGTGCATCGCTGGCTGGAATCAGTCACATGCACTGAATGAGGAGCTATGAGGAGACGAAACACGCCACGTGCACAGCAGCAACATCATTAATGGCCCTGGCAGTGGGCCTCATCTGGCTTGCATGCAGCCATGAAACCCGCCACTCTTGAATGTTGCCATCACTTTTTTTACGCGGTCATATCTTGCTTCTGGATCTCCTTTTGGAGGAAACGTGTTTGGTGCATGATCATGAGACGGAAAAAACAAGAGCATCCATATGCTGGAACAAGATGGGTGGCTGGAATAATGGTCCACACAAAGAAATTAAGAGCAGAGATATATTAAGGCCAATCATGGAGTGGCTGTGATGGTGTGTGTCAGCTTGCTACTATTGAGAGACAAACTTATAAAGCACAAGAAGATTAAAAATGGAAATAATAAAAATGGAAATAATAAAAATGGAAATAATAAAAATGGAAATAATAAAAATGGAAATAATAAAAATGGAAATAATAAAAATGGAAATAATAAAAAGAAAATAAAAAATAGGGAATTCAAAAAAAAAAAAAAAAAAAAACAATGAATTCTCCATCAAAAATAACCCAGGGTCACCCTTGGAAGGTACCCTCATAACTACACTCCTTCATGCCTTTTATCAATGCAACAAATAACTTGAACAAAGTAATCTGAGGGCTAACAACAGGTCTATTACATTACATAAGCATGTAACAGGTCCTCTAAACAAAAATACAAGGTTAATAGGCCAGTTCACATAGCTGCTTGCTTGCAGTTAAAAAAATTGTGACAAGCAATGTTTTACCACAGTTGAAATAAGGTTTAATGTGAGATTGCTACATTTTAGCAGTTTATTTTATGCAAGCAAGCAGAGTCAATTTTATGATATTTGCATAAAAATTCCCTATTTGAACTGGCCTAATGGACATACACCTGAGGCTTTAAATTGTCATAATATTTTTTTGTGGGATTATTACAGAGCAAGGACTGGATAGGACTGAATATTGTCATTATGACAGCTGATGTTTAGCCCTTCCCCAAGCATGGTAACTGAAATTACACTTCATTAAATTTTTTTAAAGTTTCCAGCCAAAGTGAATATTTTGGTCTGCACCAAAATCCAAAAAAAAATCTCCCACAGGTCATTGTAATGTCATAAAAAGGGTTTTCAAACCTTACTTGTGATATGATGCAAACCTTGCCCAACTTCACACATGATTGGGGTGGCCAAACAGAGCCTAAATAGAAAATATTTCTATTATTACAATAGTGCACAATTATATATATATACACCATAATATAAGAAGAGTGAGAATAAATTAAAATAAATTATTCAGACTTTTCAGGACATAGAAGAGCTAGATAAAACCATTAAATACCCAAAAAAACTAGACAATAATAATTAACAAGGTTCTGCATACTCTGGGTGTATTAGAAATTATATTCAATGCATTATTTTCAATGTAACCAAGAGAATAAAAAGGAATTGATTATCTTGAGGGAAATTTAATAAGTGTAGCTACTTGGATAATGTCAGGTATGTTGATATTATCTCTCTGGCTGATAAGATTAACCTTGATTTCAAGAGTGAAACCTGTTTTAAAGTGAGTGAGGAAATCACCATTGTGGACCCTTGCCCAGCAGATAATCTGTGTTAGTGTGTACTATGGCTGAAAGGGGCATCAAGCAGTGGCAGATTCCTGCCCATTGTGAGCCTGAGATAGTGGGGCCTGTTAGTCTGTTTATTGGTGCTCATCATGTGGTGCCTTTGTTCTTAGTGCAGTGCAGGAAGATGTGGCATTCCCAGACCAGGAAAAAGGGGAAAAAAAAAAAAAAATAGTGGCATGGATTCAGGGACACCTCTGGAGGCTCCAGGGGTATGGTGGGATTCCTGGCTCCATAAAAAACCCTTTGTTGTCCTCAGCCGGTTCCACCACTGGAGGACTTCCCATTGATCTGGAAGCCCTCCCAGATCTAAATCTAGAATGCTAAATTCCAGATTTTCAGAATTTTCAAGACGGTCAATCCTGTTGTCTCCTCTGTCTTCAGCTTGCCAAATCTGGAATTGTTCAAACCCCCATCCCTTCCCAACATCCATTACTCTTTCCAATAGGACCAATCTCCTTCCAACTCACCATGGATCATGCATGCCTCATCCCCCCTTGAAGGAACCAGATACAAAATCAAAATACAAGATGGCAAGGGTTTCAAAGCCTTTTTGATCAACAAGCAGCACATCAACACTGCCACAAGGAGGAAATATCACTGCTCTTTGTAGCCCTGGAAAGTGTGGGCATACCCCTCTGGCATCTCAGAACCTATCTTACTCAAGGTGATCTGCCGGGAGACCCACTTGCCAACAGTCCATGGGCTTATCTATGGAGCACCCAAGCATTGTGAGACTCAGATGGATTTGGACTGGGTATCCAATTGGGTTTGAGCGTGCTGGCTGTTGGATGTCAAATCATTGGGTAGAGTCATGATGGTGCTGATGGTGGATATGTAAATGTGGCCTGGAAAAACTACTATCCCTCTTGTACAATTAGGAATTGGGTACCGCTGGGGTGGACCCAAAAATCTGAAGAGAAAAAAAACCCTACCAGATCTAGATCTGGGGGGGGGGGGGTTTGAGATTGATGGGAAGTGGGCCACTTGACATTCAGAGATAGGCTGGCAGAAGGGGTGGTCTTATTGTGGCTGTGGTGCAGCTGGATCATCACATTCCAGAGTCAAATAGCCACACACTGATGTGTTGTGCGACCCTCAGCGCAAGACAAAGCTGCATATTCTAGGAGCCACAAGCAGGTGTGTGCATGTGCAGGGCCAAAACAGAGGCCACAAAGAAGCAAGATGTTCACGGAGTGGCCCTCCACCCTTGAGCTGCCTTCTCTTGCCTCCCCCCACATGCCTCTGTTACACTGCAAACCTCGTGTTCAGGAAGGATCCTGCCTCTGCCCATGCTTCCCTGATCCCTTTCTTTCTTTCCTTCTTTTTTTTTTTTGGCACGGCCTATGGTTGCAACTCATCTGGGAAGATCAACACCAACCAGCAACACTCCCTCAGTCCATCATCTCTCACTATCACATAGACCTTGCATGGATCATGGCTGGCTCTACAGACACGCTCCATCATCTCCATGCAATCCGCTTTGAGCCTGGCTGTGTTTCTCTGCACATCTATGGCATCCACATGTACTTTTTCTCTTCACTCTTTTTAACCCCCTTCTTTCTTTCTCTTTTTCCTTGCACTCCATTTGACTGCCCTCAACGTAATAAGAAGAAAAAAAAACTCCATATTTCTGTGGTGATTATTATGGGGGGGACAATGGGATAGTATATCTGAATTTCTGCACGTTTGGCACACCCACCACTGTGAGGAACTTCTTCACTGGCCATGTGAATTCATGATATCCCCCAGCCAAAGTGAATATGTTGGTCCTGGCATAAGAAGAGCTACACACTTTGCAATATATATATATATATATACTCTTTTGTTGAATTTCTGTGATTTGTGCCCAAATAGAGTTCCACAGAATGGTTGTTTTTTTAATTTTTATTCATGATTGAACTGTGTGTCTGAGGACAACAAATTGTCCCTGTTGTATTGAGTTGATTTAAGATCCCTGACCAGAATGCATCAACACCATCAGTCCTGACTATTCTTCTGATCCTTCATGATGAGGTGGCACTTGCACCCCATCTCAAGTCTCCTTTAGAAGGCACTTCATCAGAGAGAAGAAAAGTTTCAACACAGGAAAATATTTTTATTCATTCCTCAGCCTTTCTGCCAAGAACTCAACATCTTGTTGAGAAATTCCTCTCATGTAAACCACCCATGTATAGTAGTAGGGTAAGCCAAACTGGCCACATCTAGGGCAAGACTTTGCAAGCCGTAAAAAAAAGGAATGCACTCAGGGTTTTTTGTGGGTTGAAGCCTTTGTGGCTTTTGGTGAAAGATGAGGTATGAACTAGTCTCCAAAAAAAAAAGTCTTAATCCCTATGTGGGATCCTGAGGGATGTCGAAAGTTGTGCAAGCCTAGGGTTCTTTATCGCCCATGCCTCATGTCTGTTGTCTATAGATTAAAGCGTGCCTCTTGTGACGAGCTATGTTCTTAGATATGGGTCTTGACTGTCTCTGTGCTCATCCGCTCCACCATTCTCGTTGGTGCTGCCCCTTACTAATAATTAATGTACTCCCAGACCAATGACCATGGCCTGTCTTCCACAGCCATGATTCTAGAAGATGCTTCATCGACTGCTACCGATGCCTCTTGATTCCAAGGGAAATCTTGCTCCTGGAACAACGACAAGGTTGTGTACATACCCACTCTGATCACATGATAGTGTTTTTTTTTTGACAACAATTATAGTAACAGAGTAGAGATAGTAGCAGCAGTAGTAGTTGTAGTAGTAGTAGTAGTTGTTGTTGTTGGTGGTGGGGTATCTCCCTACAGAAACGGGATGGAGTTGTTTCTTCTCAAGGATGGAGGATGTTTGTTGATGGGTAGTTGTTGTTGTTGTTAGTAGAAGGGTAGAAGAAGGGATAGAGTTGTTGTGGATGCTACGATTGACTTTCCCCATCGCAGTTTGTACAGTTCTCTTGAGTTGTGTTTCATTTTTCCTTTTCTTCTTCTTCTTGTCTTCTTCTTGTCTTCTTGTCTCTTTCCGCCACTTGAATAAAAAAACACTTCCTCAGCCTCTCCGAGAAATAGTAGTATACCCTGTCTCCCACCATGCTCTCCCGTTCTACCTCCTCAACCCTATTACAACACCATCATGACCCTGCCTATCATCACCCCAACATACCAAACAACCAACAACAACAACAACAACAACCACAACCACATCCTCATCCTCATCCTCATCTTTACCAACAACCCATGCTACCTGCCTATCACCATCCCCATCATCATCATCATCATCATATCCATGCTCGCTCCCTATCCACCTCAACAGTCTCTGGAAGACCCCCACCCAAAACATCCCGACGGCAATCCAAACTCAACAACCTCGATCGACGCAGGATCTGTGAGTATGCCGCAGCCCATCCCAAATCCACGCAGGAAGATATCGCCGTACAATGGGGAATCGATCGATCATCCGTCTCCAAGATCTTAAAGTACCGCGACAAATGGCTCTCCATCTCACCCACCGCCAGGGCCGCCAAAGTCATCAAACATCGCGGCGGAAGATTCCCACAACTCGAGAGCGAGGTCGTCCGAAGGTGCAAGGAGAAATCTCTCTCAGGCGGCTTCCTCGGCGATCGCACCATCAAGGACGTGGCCCTCGACGTATCACAAGAGATGGGTCTCGGAGAAGGCGCCTTCAAAGCCTCCAACGGCTGGCTAGACGCCTTCAAGGAACGTGCTCAGATCAAGGGCGGACGATTCTTGGACCTCACTCGCAGCAACCCCTCAACCCAACACCCCGATCAACTTGCCATCCACGAACCCATACATCCCACTGCCGGTCTACCGAGGCACACCACTAACAACAACAACAACATCACCATGGCATCGGATCATCAACCCAACACTTCCAACGCTGAACAACAAGAAAAGGAAGAAGAGGATATTGAAGAAGAAGATGATGATGAAGAAGAAGAAGATGATGATGAAGAAGAATAATAATAATAATAATAAAGGGGAGAGGAGAAGAAGAGAGAGGAGAGAGCGAAGAAACCCATAAGGAAGAACCTGAAACATAGCATCATGATGTGTTTCTCTGCTAGAAATTTCAACTCAAACACAAAATTCATGTTACACAACCTATAGACCATATACTAGGGGCTTGGGAGATACCAGAATTATCTCCAGTTCCCCTTAGGAATGTATCTGCAGAGACACTCCACCACATGTACATAAGACCTAAGAAGTGGAAATCTCTTCAGCTCCAAGCTCTTGTACCACAAGCCATGAACTGATTTTCATCCTTAGAGAAAGTATAGTCCACCTAGGTACTGTCCAAAAGGCTTCATAATTAAACTCTTACACTTTATTCTCCTCTAAAAATAACCTATGTCCATTA